>JACBYL010000882.1:0-50830 GCA_015266385.1 Trichoderma oligosporum | reverse complement strand
CTTCTTCTCTTTCTTATCCTCTTCTATTTTTTTTTTCTTCATGATCCTCTTCTCATGATTATATATTTTTATGTTCTGATTCAGACCCTCTACACCCCTCTATATTAATCCTTGCACCTCTCGCCCAGCTCTTTTGTCGTCACTCGTAAATCTAAAATCATTCGTATAGCAACTTGACTTTTCTATTGCAATAAATCTCTGGAAAGACGACGACCAGCCAGTTGTTGAATCTCAATAAGTCTATCTGGCAATTTGACAAAAAAAATATCTTTTTTGCCATCGACGCCTCAAACGCCGTTAAAAAGCACCAACGCATACATACCGGCAACGAAGCTTTCTAGAAACATTCTCGGTAGTCAGCGAAACTTGCCTGTCGACAACCGCCATCGCACCCCCCGTCTTCCCGCCCGCTACGACGGCGAGAGCCAGCGGGAGTTCAAACAAACGTTGTTGGTTTGTTCTATTTTTGAACACCCTAGCCGCCGTTCGTCATTTTGTCGCAATCGCCGTATGAGGAAATACATCATATCGTCATACTAGTTCGTAGCAGGAACTGACAATTCAAAACGCCCCATCTACTCTGCTTAGAATAATCGACAATTCAAAGCAGACACCCCTCCCCCCTTGTCTTTCCTGGCCCCTCGCCGACACACCTCGCCTCTCCTCGCCTTCCCTGGTTCCCGGCATCTGGTTACAGTTACTCCCCGTCCCGTGATATCCCACTCTTAAACCCTGAACCCGACCTAATAACTAAGCAAGAATCTGGATCCCACCGACGTACAACGCCCGTCAAGGCTACTCTGTTGCAAACAAGACGAATAGCGTTTGTCTTTGATAGACTTAAATTCTTAAGCCTCTTCCCCGAGCTCGCTACGGGATCCGCTTGGCTTATACCTCTAATTATCCATATAAGCCTCCTCTCGCAGCTCCTTACTTCACACTACTCTTCACTCACCACTCAACTCTTCAACGCCTCCTTTACTCCACATTGACTGTCCACGAAGAATACTTCTCACTCCAAGCCCCAATACCTCTTCTAGTCGTTTCAGAAGATAACTCTTCGCTGCCGAAAACTTAAAAGGCACTTTTTCTGATAACATCCTGTCAGCCGCCACCAAGTCTGCTGACAACCGCACCAAGATTATTTATATCTTCCATTTACACTAGTCATCTTGAGCCAGTGGTTCCTCATTTCACGCTATTCGAATTTATATCGCCCTCCGCTAGAGGCAACTCAAACTAGCTCGCCATTTGAGATCACCCAACGTTATCAGACTAGCAATTCAACGTCAAACTTCTGCAACAATGGCAAACTCTTGTGCTCACTCGTTTGTGATGATCAAGTCTGATAACACACTTGTTCAGTGGGTTTGCCAACACTGTCGCTCGGGCCCTCACTGGGCTATCTACGAATGCACTTATTGCAAGCTTCACTTATGTCGCCCTTGCACTCAGGCTGCTTAAGCTGGCCAAATGGAGCTGTCAACACTGAGGCAACGACTGATTGATGGGTTTATCTCTATGGCAGGCCATTTGGGAGTTTTCCCTCACTGACTATGGTTGTACATGTCACTGCCGCCGCTCTTGATTTATTTCGCCTTGACTACTCTTCTACGCATTTCTCGTCTCATGTGACGGCCTGCACTTTTCTCTCGACAGATTGCCCTCTACCCGTCAATACTCAAACTGGTACGGTTTGCATGAATCACGACTCTCTTTCCAATCTTTCACCTACGCATCTTATCGACTAGCATTTGCTTTTGGTATTCTTCTTCTGCTTGCCTTTTCTTTTGTTGGCAAATTGCCATTACTGCTGCAGCATTGCTCGCAGAAGCGCCCCCCCCCTGGTCGCTTACATTTTTCTCGTTGGTTTTGACTTGTACGCTTCTGCGTTCAAATTTTGTAGCTGGGCTGCACGTTCCACGTGGGTGGCTCCATGCGATATTCCGTTTTGGGCGTCATGCATCATGAAATAACAAGGGCCCTTGTCTGATGTCGTACTGCTGCTCATCACGTGGGTATTGACGAGACTATTGGGGGGAAGATGCTTCTCCTGTTTGTATCAGTTAATGCAGACTCTCTTTTTGCTATTGGGGACTCCTTCTCTTTGTGTCTTCCCCCTTTTCTGTTCTGGGTACACGGATTTGCAATTTTAGCTGGCTTTTTTTTTTTTTTTTTTTTTTTTTTTTTTTTTTTTTTTTTTTTTTTTTTTTTTTTTTTTTTTTTTTTTTTTTTTTTTTTTTTTTTTTTTTTTTTTTTTTTTTTTTTTTTTTTTTTTTTTTTTTTTTTTTTTTTTTTTTTTTTTTTTTTTTTTTTTTTTTTTTTTTTTTTTTTTTTTTTTTTTTTTTTTTTTTTTTTTTTTTTTTTTTTTTTTTTTTTTTTTTTTTTTTTTTTTTTTTTTTTTTTTTTTTTTTTTTTTTTTTTTTTTTTTTTTTTTTTTTTTTTTTTTTTTTTTTTTTTTTTTTTTTTTTTTTTTTTTTTTTTTTTTTTTTTTTTTTTTTTTTTTTTTTTTTTTTTTTTTTTTTTTTTTTTTTTTTTTTTTTTTTTTTTTTTTTTTTTTTTTTTTTTTTTTTTTTTTTTTTTTTTTTTTTTTTTTTTTTTTTTTTTTTTTTTTTTTTTTTTTTTTTTTTTTTTTTTTTTTTTTTTTTTTTTTTTTTTTTTTTTTTTTTTTTTTTTTTTTTTTTTTTTTTTTTTTTTTTTTTTTTTTTTTTTTTTTTTTTTTTTTTTTTTTTTTTTTTTTTTTTTTTTTTTTTTTTTTTTTTTTTTTTTTTTTTTTTTTTTTTTTTTTTTTTTTTTTTTTTTTTTTTTTTTTTTTTTTTTTTTTTTTTTTTTTTTTTTTTTTTTTTTTTTTTTTTTTTTTTTTTTTTTTTTTCCATTTTTGACGGAACCATCTCTTGGTCATCACTGACCAACGCTTTAGATGGGATGTATGGACGGTGCTGGCTCACGTACCAATAGATAGACTGGTTGTCGTAAGACGAGGAAACTCCTATCTGGAGTATGTGAGCATGACACAATAGAGCAGGACAAGGGCAATAGACATGGAAATGCAATTATCACAGTTCTTAAACATTTTGCCCCCGTGTGATTCTTTGATGGTATTGATAAAAAGCCGATTTCATGACATGTATAACTTTATGATTATACAGCAAGATGCAAAAAAAGAAACATTACTCGAATTATTTTGCAATACGTGCAAAAAGCGACTCGATAGTGCCCAGAAGGGAAACAGAAATGGCCTTGCACATGTTCCCACCACCTGCAAAGTAAGGAACGGGACTTTTCTCACAGCCCTGTCAATGTAATTCTCGATCAAATGTTGCACAAGATGCTTCCGTGATACTACTTTCATAGCGGCTTCGCGTTCTTCTAGCCGCCCCCCCCTTCATTCTTTTCCCCTGAGATACGGGAGCGGCATGTTGTGCTGCATGAGCGGGGAAGGAAAACAACTATGAGAAGTTGCTATAAATGGAAACGAATGAAATGGTTCAAGGTAGTTCTGTACTTTTGGTTATTCGGGAAGAAGGCAAATGCATGAAAATTCCTTGTTCGTCGGGTGTGTAACTGTGATGGAGATATCGTGTTGCTTGAAATAAAATAAGACGGGGTTGTCGTACACGATTGTTTGTACGAGATCGATCTGGTGTGTGGAATGGGGGTATGGATTGTTATTATTTATTTTTTCTCCCTTTTTATTTATTTATATGATGGTGGAGTTGAGGCTGAGAAAGTAGAAGTGATAGATGATATCTTTTTGATGTTTTGTAGACTTGGTTGATATAGGGAAAATGAAGATGGGTGAGGTATAGGATATTGCTTACGAATGAAGTTTTCATTTGGATGAAGATAATAAGATGGACCCGATTGATTTATCTATAGCGATAGAAGCGAGCAATCATTCTCATTACCAGTCTCTCAGTGGCTTTTCGTAAAAACCGCCTCCTCATCTCTGACCGAAATATGAAGCTCATCTAGGCCGTTGGCTAGAAAACCGTATGTATGTGTCTGTCAAAGACCAGCGTCGACTCGTCAATCAGCCTTAAGTTTCTTGAGGGGCGTACCCTTCTTCTTACCATCGCTAAAAACGACCCGCTTCGTAATTGACGTTGGGGGAAGTGCAGCAGTTACACATCTTGGTCATGGCGAATACAGGATGGTCAACATCGCCATTAACGGCAATGTTAGGCCAAAATTTCAGGCGCCGCTAGTTAGTGATGTATTAACATTGGTAAGAGACTCTTCAGTAGCGATGAGGTTCAGTGCCATATTAGAGAACGTGAGCCAATCTGGTTCGGGCTCGAGTGGAAGATGGAGCTATTCCTGTGAGACTGCTAGGTGAGGAGATGCTAAAGGTAGGACGGCTCTCGTTAACGATGCAGAATAAGATAATTGGGAAGCTGAAGCTAAAGCAAGCTGTGAGCCTAGTCGTCGAAGTGTGATCTTAACGGTGGAGATATTCGCTAACTCTTGGTGACTTGGCGGTTGAGACTTGATACGTCGAGACCCAAAGGAACACGGGGGATGATTATCAAGCTGAATTTGGCCTTCTCTCCATCCTCGCTGACCTTGTAGAGCATGAATCGTCGGTCGTCTGAGGGCCAAGATTACATTAACGAAGGGAACGCAGCGGAGGGCTTTGAGGACATGGACCAAGATTTAGGGGTTATGTGGTGATGAGCGCCTTCAATCCCTTGTACGAGCATCTGTTTTTTTTTGGTTCTTTCCACCGTTACTTCTCGTGATTGGTGCAATCGAATCTGTGAGACGAAGCTCTTGGCTGGTTCAAATGAATCCGTTAATGGGTTCAAAATGCTGCTGCTACTGCTTCTTACTTGAATGTGCAAGTTTATATATTTAGGCACAATGTATCATGTGCGTAGTGTTGATGTGATGGCAGGGGCTAAATCACAAGCAGTGCAGGGTGTCAGGAGGTAGTACTTCGTAGACTACTAGGTATATGGCTATTTTGAATATAGGACATACAATTGTTCAGTATGCTCCCAGTCGAGCACGTCTTTTTCATGACAATTACTTGTTTCTCTTCTCTTTTTCTTTTTCTTTTTCTCCTTGAATTTAGCAGATGATGGCCCTGCATTTCCCCTTCAGAATACGAAATATATATTCCACTGGGATCCAAAGGCTGTTGTCGCAACGGTTCTGTTTCTGTTTCTGCCTGACTGGCTTGCTGCTTTGATGCAATATATTTGTTCGTGCTAACTCTGGTTGATCATATGCGCTTGGTATATCATAACAGCGTCATGCTTTCATCCCCTGCTTCTTTATCTTTAGCTTGGGATTAAGATCAAATAGCAGCTAAACCATCATGTCGTCATTTAAGCACAGTCACAACGATCTAAGGAGTTGGTTGCTTCTAGCTTATGAAATCGAAAAGAAGATGTCTCATTAAATTGTCCAGCTAGGATCTAATTTATTGACTGGTTTTGTAGAGTCGAGACCTCACCCACGTCAGTCGTAGTGTATCCTTGTAAATGCAAGGCGGCGAGGAAATTCCATGGGCATACTAGAGACCAAACTGAAAAATCCCTGGCATTATACTCCCAATCCTGCTCTGGGAGATGTATACTAAATCATCTAGCATTTCAATATCACATATGGTTGCTAAGGGATGCATAGTGCACGTGCACGATAGGATTCAGCCGAAATCTATGCGAATGCATGAACGCAACAAGTTCCTTGTATAGACAGGTTTCAACGGCTTATCTATCATAAAGTGGTTGGTATCTCGAATTCAGAGAAATCACCGTCCTGTTCGGTTCCGAGTACCAAGCTAAAGGCTCGGAAGCTACTCCGTAGTCAAATGCTCGATCCCGAGATGGCATAACTGGGGGCTTACCCGACTGCCAATCTGCTCACCAGTCAGATTTCCTTTCACTTTTTTTTTTTTTAGTTTAAAGGAGGAAGAGAAGAAAGAAAAGGCAAAAAGTATATCATCCAATAGTGAGAAGTTAATTCTTTCATGGAACCTGACGATAACGGGCCCAGCCTATAAACGTTGAAGAGGCCACAATTTTGGCGATAACATTGAGAGGGAACCTGACAGAAATTTGACTCGGAAGCGGGGAAAGTGAAGTTTCCGGTTGAATGGATGCTTTGAGATTAACGCCATGCGTATGAATGTGACGGATCGACATGTTATTCGGCCAAATAGCAAACGACTTCTCCGTGCGTCATGAGATTAATTTGCGTTCAAGTAGAACTCTTGCTCGTAATTCACCAACATCGTTGCCGGCTCATACATCCGATTGTTTCTGAACATCTGGTTTGAACCTGATGTGGCAACTTGGTTATTCTCACCTCTTCATTCCGTTCCGTTTAAACCGTCTTGGCGATAAAAGTCTGGTGACCTCAGCTACTCAGATACGAAAATGGTCGGCACCAAGTGCTTGGATGCGTAGACGCTGTACGTCAGCAGTGGATAATGGCTACCCTTGTTTTTCCTATCTATAGACATGAAACCCCCTCCATAAGATACCGTTACATACAATTACATAGCATAGCTAAGGGAGACGGTCGAGATAGTATTGCTAATTTGATAGCTTCAGTAGCCGCCGTGTAACCGAAAAAAAAAAAAGTTGTCGATAGTGTCTGCCGCTACAACACATCACATGGAAGCTACCCGTCAAGCCAATGCTGGTACCAAATACTAGTGCTAATAAGTAGCAGTAGTGAATGATCACTATCCGCGCCAAATCAACGCCGCCCGGAAAAGGGTATGTGGTTGATTGTGATGCATCAAAATATTATTCGTAAAGGCCCAGTTCGGTTGCTGATTCGTTCAGCCTTCTATCTTTGAGGTGTGGCGGCGAGTGGGTCAAGATGAAGTTTGTCCATGGATCGATAAACGCCCACCAGAGAGCAGCGACACACATGAAACAAACAAAAGAGAGGGGAAGAGCCCAAACTCTACATAGGGCCCGATATGCACATTCACGGATGCGGGCAGGCAGACAGCTCAGTATAAGTTATGTATGAAGAAAAGCATGTATGTTTATGTTTGATGTCTTATGCGAGCCAGTTAGGCACGGCAGCCGTCTAATGATACAATGGATAAGAAAGAGATTCAGCCGTATACTGATTTACTTGATTCGAATGTATGTCTTTTCATTCATGCATGCATGTATACACAAGTAATACATATATGAACAAGCATCGTACAAAGCAAATCCAATCTAATCCAATCCATCCACTTTGCTTTATCTCCATCACTCGATCAGCAGCTTCATTGCGCAATTTAGACCCCGATAGCCGTAGCTTGTCTCGTGTCTCTGCTCAGGCATCCGTAGAAGCCAATCGAGAGGAGCGATCTAAAGTGGCGCACTTTGTTGGTTGACGCCTCGTAGACTCTATTGGATGCCGTTAGTGAATTTTTTTTCCCCTTCCCCTCCCTTGTGTTATCGCGTGCCCACCAGCCCTTTGAAGGGGCCAGAATGTCTGTCAACTGGGATTTTAACCACTAGCCATGGCAAGCTTAGGGAGGGGGGGAGGTTGGGGGAGACGGCGGTTTTGAAACCCCAGGTTTGTTTGAGGTTTTCTGGCAAGGATCCGTTTTAGTTTTGATGGAGACTTTTTGTTGGTTACCAAATGCTTGCTAGGTGGTGGTGGCAGGGTTTGAAGTAAGAAGTAAGAAGAAGAGGTATAAAGAGCAAATAAAAAAGAAGAAATAACCAGGAATTTGTAAACAATTAGATAATAAAAATGACGACAGCCTGATGTTGTCACTAACTCATCCAAATATCGCACCTTCCGTCAGTGTTTAGTTTGGTTTGTTCTTGCATCTTTTATGTACATTTTGCACATTCCGTTGTTTGATCGTCCAAAACCTCCTCCACTTCTTTCTCCTCTTCCATCTCCACCATCACACGCACATTTTTTGTTTTAAATTTTTATTATTTATTTATTTTGATTTTGTTTATTCTCTTATTCTTTTCCCTCATATTAATTATAATCAAAATCAATGGTTCATGAGGTTCCAAGCCACACAACGCCTTTTCAGCTTTCCATGCCGCAAAATATGGAGTTGGAGGTGGAGTTGAGTGAGGAGAGGGGGGACAAAGCCATACAACGTCGCCCAGGTCAAGCCACCGCCCGCTTTTACATGGACACTATCAAGTAACTACAAGTAATTAAGTGCCCAAATTCTAAAGGGAAAAGGACTCCAACTATCTGCTTCAAGTTCAGCCCGTTTATTCGTCTACTTTATTTTTATACGACGCCCTTTACAAACTAACTACAAGTATCCTTTCTTCATCAGATGAGTATATTTGCTAACAAACACGGACAAATGTACAAAGGACTTCGTACGAAGCAAGGAGAAGAGGAGATACGTGGAACCCAAAGAGGGTCAGGGGTCCCTTGCTTTGCCTTGTCTCGTCTCGCCTCGCTTGGCTTGGATTGGCCTCTTTGCAAGGTTTTTGGTCTCTTGCATGATAAAAAACGCTTGTAATGCTGTGTCTGTGAGTTGATTTTGTTTGATGGCCCTACCAACCAGTACGAGTAGACAAACACTTGATAGCTTATAGATGATGCAGATCTTGCAGAGATTAGAAACGGGCTGTTCTTTTATCTAGACCCTCGGACCCTCCGGGCTCTTTTTTTTTTCTTTTTCTTCTTCTCTTTTTACTTTTCTCATCTTTGCCGTCTGTGTCCATCTTGCTTTTTCTCCCGCGTTTGCGATCTCTGAAACGAACAGCTTATTCTTTTTTAAAACAAACAAAGAAAGGAACCTTGCTGATCCCTTTGTATCACCTTGATAACTCTTATACACATACTGCATGCGGCCATACCAAGTATAGCGCCCGTCACTTGTGCCGTGGTCTGCTATCGTCTTATCTTAAGCTTTTTCATAGCCTCACACATTAAGAACTTATCCATCTGCACCTCCAGAATCCTTCAGGTCTGGAGCCACAATTATCGTTGAATCATTTTCCTCTTCTATTTTGGTTACTCTATTTCGTCTATTCATTCCTCTTTTTTTTTTCTTACCTCAAAGTCTCTATTTCTTCCCTACCTATTATACACTCTTTTTGCGTCGCCTGGGCAGCGGCTTCACATCGAAATAAAGAGCTTCCGCCCTTCTGGTTTTCAACTTATTTCCCGAGGGAACATTTCGCCCTTTATCTTCTATTTAATACCCATCTTAACATCAAAGGCGTTATTCTGGATTAGGGAAGTGGCAATATATCACCAATTTGATTGTAGGACATCATGGACATGGAGGAAGCTCATCGCTTTGTGAGTGTGCGCGAGCTGGATCTCGCCAATTATGGGACAGTTTCTGTCATCGACAGAATTAATATCTTGCAGGGTTTGAGAACTGGTGCTGGTGAGTCTTGATTTCTTTTTCTCTGAACAACTACTTCATCTTCGCTTTATATTCTCTCTTTTATCCTTTTTGAGAGTAAAAGTTTTCCTCCTTTGCTGCCCCTGCACGTTATCAAAGAGAGAAAAAAGGACGTTTTGATTCTCATCACCCCTCGTTGCATCATTGGCATCAACCTCTCTTCAACATGAAGCAGTGTAGCTACAACAAGCTTCTTCCATTAGAACTACAAGTCGTTACTTTCATCATCCATACCACACGAGTTCTATGAGGCTTCTCTCCACTAAACTTATTATTCCTATTCAATCAACAATATTCGCAATCTCATTACTAACTGTTATAGCCTTCTTCACCTTCTTGCGCGCAAATCTTGCTCTCAGTGCAGCCTCACCCTCCACGCCCACATCCTCTTCCGCGCCAACCCCTTACCTCGAACCCTACTCTCACCATCAAGTTCCCATTCCGCCGTCTCCCTCTCCCCTCAGCTCCTCGACCTCCTTTTCGGACTCTACTATTTTCTACGAGACTGATATTGGTGTTGACTTGGACCCCCTCGACGGTATTCCTCCGTTATCTCTCGAGCCCTTGCTCACGTACGACGATAAAGTTGCCGGTCTGAACCTCATCGCCGACTCCGTTGCTCAGATGAAACAACGCGCCGCTCGCTCCATGGTCTTCCATCCGCTCTGCCTGAGCTTATTGTTTACTGCCTGGGCTGGCGTCTATCGCTGGGTCTATTTTCCATCATCTGGAGACCCCAGCCTTGCTCTGCTGCTCTCTTGTGGCGTGGCTATGACATATCTCACAGCCATACGTTACTTCACAGATGGCTATGTGAATCTAGCAGAGAATCTGCGATGGTCGTGGCTTGAAGGACCTGAGAGCATTGAGGGGGATCTCGTCGTTGGTGCGCGCTACGGCGGTGCTTTGATTGGCGTCTTGATCCTCAGGCTGGAGCCACGCTTTCCCTCTGGATCAACATCAAGTGGTAAGCGTAGAAATAGGAGCAGAAGTGTGAGCTTCCGGGGTGGTAGAGGCGTCATTCGAGCGTGGACTACGCGCCTTCGATATCGTAGCAAAGGTATCGGCAAAGACCTCCTCGACGGTGCGATCCGCATTGTCAAGGACCGCTGCGGGAAAGACGCCGAGGTGGGCTTCGCACTGGAACACGCTAACAGTGCCATGCTGTTGCCAAGCATCTTCAATGGCGCTTTTCGACGGGATGAAGTGCGAGCGGCAAAGGCGCTGGAGAAGGCTCTAGGAGAGTGGGAGTCGAGCAAGAGAAAGAAGTGGTAATAATTAAACACTTCCCTGGAAGAGTTGTAGGACCTGGGCCTGGATTGGATTAGGATTTAAGGTTTGGATATTCGTTGCGAAAATTCCTTCGTTTGAGATACCCCCAATATGCTTTTTTTGTTATTTGCAATGTTTAAACGTCTAAACTGTATGTTTTTTTTTTAATACACAACGACAATGCTCATATCTGTTTTATATGGGTTCCAATGTCATTTGTATCAATTGTCGTTATTGACCCTTCCATGAATAACAAAAAAGAAGGACTAGCAGTATCCATCAATCTGCAAATTTTCAAATTATCAGCATCTTATCTCTCTAACACCAGCTTATAGCAAGAAAGAAAACAAGATTCATAAACTTTGTCATTCCATAACAGAGTCAAAAATCAACAACAAATAATCCAGCAAAGACGAATGATATAGAACTCAATAAACAACCCGATCCGCCCTATAAGGTTTGTCTTATGTCCCTCTCAACCTGCTCATCCTTCCTGTCCGACCACCCATCCGGGTCATAGCCATACAGAGTATGGCCATGAAAACGGAGGCTGTGTATGATCTGTATGATTTTAAACACAAATTAGCATCTAGTGTTATCTATTTCTAGTAGAAAAAGAGGATGGCTACTCTTACATCTTGAATAGTGACCGTCTGGGCGTTACGATGCTCTACATAGAGAATAGCATTTCTAAGGACCTAGAAAAGAATGGCATGTCAATAAATAAATAAAACCCCCCGAAAGAGGAAAATAAAAGGGTTGTATTCCAAGTCAGCAGCGCCTCACCTTTTCAAGATATGCCACTAAAGCCCCTCTAATCCCAGCATAGATTTCATCAGACATTGACATTCTCTTAACCCCACCGCGACGAGCCAATCGTCTGTATGCGACATATGAGTTAGCAACCTCAGTTGTCAGCTAAGTTTCATCGTTTCATAATAACATCAGGTAGGTAGTATTCCGGTTCACGCCAATCCATCCTTGTTGGTATTTCCCCAAAGATCTTGGCAAAGGCAAGGGGGTTTAAAAGGTTACACAGCATCTTTGGCTTACCGAATTACCGGTTTCGCTATGGATCCCCAAAGTTAGCAAATCCGTGATAATCAGCGTCTTTCTCTCCAAAGAAAGTACTTAACATGATAAAGAAAGAGAAAGAGAGAAGGTAAAAAATTAAAAAAATTAAAAAAAAAAAAATTAAAAATTAAAAAATAAAGAAAGAAAGAAAAGAACGTACTAATCCCTTTAACTGTGTCTCTCAATATTTTCCTACGTCAAAAGGGCATGATCATATTAGCACAAAAATGCATATTGTCACTTTTTAAAGAAGAGAAGAAGAAAAAAAGAACATTCAACCTACCGTTGGCGTTTGGCTGTCCCGATGATCCTCCCACCAAGAATTGGTTTATTGGCGGAATTCGTAACGCATTTTGGCCCCCCTCTGAACGGGATCGAGGGTGCCATCGCACTCGAATTTCCTGATTCTGTGAAGAGACCGAATAAAAATTTGTATTTTTGTATGTCTTCTCTTGTACTCTTTTCAAAAGATCGAGGCACTCTGTAGAAGAAATTTAGGTAATCAAGCCAAGGCAGATCGTGATAGAACCTCGATAGACTATAGATGTGTCTTACAGTCAACCTGGAACAATGAAGATGAAGGAGAACTCTTATTTTATTTTATGTATGAGAAAAGAAAACCTTCCCATACAAATAATGATCAAGAGTCGAGTTTCCAATAAAATTCAAGAATGGTCTGCCTAAATTTTATTTGTTCTGAAGAAAGAAATGGAATGGTAAATGAACCTCTGGAAGTAAATTCAATCATACGTGGGACACGTGACGAGATGCATGCCCGGCAAAAAGTCCAAGTAATCCTCAGTTGAATGTCATCATTCTTTGAAAATGCTCAATGGAGGTAATAAGAGATTGATAAGTAAGTGAATTAATGTTGTTAGACTGGCAAAGGTTTAATTGGGGGTTTGGGGAATTGGTGCAGGTTAAAAGTCCGAAGCACTCCGTAGACTTAGAAAGAAAAGAATTTACGAATGCCCGAGGGATCCTCATCGAGAGGAACGGCATCTACTCAAAATCTATCATGAAGTGAAGTGTTCCATGAGAGGCGTATACAATTAGATCCTACGAGGTTTAAGAAAGTACAGAACAATACACAGCCAGGTACCAAACGACTCTGATATATTCATTGGGAATAGCAAAGTCAACTTTTTGTCAGTTTGAAACTCTCACCTCCCTTTTCCCCGATGCCCTGAGGCTCCTTACTCCTACAATTCCAACTATCCCTAGACTTCATTCTGTGGGCCACATTCCTGTGTAGCCTCGTCTGAAGTGATATGAGAGTATTGACTACTGCTCACGATTTCGAATACCCGCCCGCGCCTCTCCAACCTTTTTTTTCGTCCACATTAAAGCCGTCGTCCCGGGTCATCTATTAACAGTATTGCAAAAAGTAAAAAGCACAATGAAAAAATTGCGACAAGCAAAATACCGTAACGCCAAGACTTTTATTTCGTCGTTTCGGCACGCAAAGAATGAGTAGTAGGCTTGATGCAGTTGTTCCGCACGCGGCAGTGCGCATCAAATTTCGTACAAAGGGTATTAAAATGAGCAAGATTGGTCAACATCTACTGCGTATCTGTCATTTCTGTGTACTAAAGCACAGAGATGAGATTGTTGTTGGTGAATGAACGCGTGGTGTTTGGACTTTGAATCGGTTTCTGACACGGCGGAAAAAAAAAAAAAAAAAAAAAAAAAAAAACAAGAGGGAGGATACTTTAGCCGCTGAGTATGACAGTGGCAGCTGAAAGAGACATCATGCTGCAATTTCAGCAGGAGCAGCAGCACCCTCCAGCTCCGGAACGGCGTTAATTGTATCTGCCATCTCAGGTTCTGGTACCTCTGGGGCTGGTGCCTCTGAGACTGGTGCTACTTCAGCAGTTGGCTCAGCAGTCGCCTCTGGAGTAACCTCTACAATCGGTTCTGCAGTTGACTCTGCGGCTGTTTCTGGAACTGTTTCTACAACCGTTTCTTCAGACGTTTCTGCGACTAGCTCAACAGTTGTTTCTCCAGTAGCCTCTCCAGTGACTTCAACAGCTGCCCCCAATGTTGTTTCATCGACCGTTTCAGTAACGGGCTCTTCAGGTACTTCCGTCATCGGAGCATCTGTCATCAGCTCTGGCGCGACTGCGACTGCGACTGCAGCCAAGGCATTAGCCGCTTCAGCTCTGACAGCCTCATCAGATTCTGTCATGCGAGGTCTCTTGTAGGGCCGCGAGTCTGTTTCGGTTAGGCCCTCTCTGATAGCTTTAAGCTCAAGCTCCAGCTCATCGAGGCGTCTCTTGAGGTTGTTTTCTCTTCGGTGACTGTCTTCTAGTTGAAGTCGAAGTTGGTTTTCACTGTCCTTGCTTGCATCTAACTGGGCTCGCAGCTGGGTGTGTTCGGCGCCGGCTACCTCCTGGCCCCTGAGGGCAGCAGAAGCAGCTGCCTCCTGCTGCTCGAGTTGGCTTAGGCGACCACGAAAGAGTTCGTTGATGAACTCAAGCTCCCTAACTCTTGTCTTCAGACTCGAGTTGTTTGCAATGAGTTGCTCTTGAGTTTGGGGAGAGTCAAGTCCTCGTTCTCCATTCATGGGCGAACCAGCACGTCCCTCTCCACCATTAAAGCCAGTGACGCCTGACTGAGAAGGGTCATCAACCATAAAAGACGGCAGTGAGTGGTTGTACATTGACGGGGTTCCAGTGCGAGAAATAGGAGAGTCGGGGCCTTCGCCGTTAACCCTCTGCGCTCGGCGAATGGCTTGCGCTGCAGTGCTCTCGGCGCCGTTGGGATCTGTCGCGAGACCAAATCCATGCGAATGCTGTTGTTGTTGCTGCTATTTTTTTATTTCAAAGACGTGGTAAGCAAAAAGGCTATGCTGTGTACAGTAAGCGCAGACATATCACTAACCTTTCTTTTAGGAGCAAGGTCCGGGCGCATCGTCTTTACTCGGTTTCGGCTCTTGATAACATCGGTCTTGAGAGATATCGGTCGAGGTCGTCCGTGCAGTTTCAAGAAAAGGCCACATGCATTGCACAGAACGGAGCCAAACTCGTCACGACGCCATAATGGCGTTGTTGATGTTCCGCAGTTTTGGCAGACCGGCTGCGTTGATCCATTAGTTGCCATCATGATGCCGGCTAATACTGGGGGATACGGATGCGATTAGGGAATCGATTAGGGAGAAAAGGCCGATAAATATTATCATCATTGATAAGGGTGACGGAACAGAAAAAAAAAAATTTGGCCCCCCGGACTGACCGATAAGACGAAAATAAACTGGGAACATGTGTGGGGGGAAATTGCCCATTCAGGCTTAGCGCTGAAGATTCTTGCGATAAGGCACGTGATTGAGATTATGGAATGAGATAAGAAGTAAAAGTTGGAATATGTCGACTCCAATTGGCTCGGTGAACAGCTCGGCAGTTTTGGTGTTGAAAGCGTAAATAGAGCCGCGCCTTTCGTACATTGGAATAAAGGATAGGAAGGTAGGCGATAGAGAAAGAAAAGAAATATACGTAAAACTTACCATATTACCGTTGGTACCACCACTCGTAGCAGCGGGAGAAACGCCATGATATACCTGAGGTTGCGGAATTGGAGGTGGTCTAAAAGACGCGATGTGGTCAGTGTCAAGAACATATGATCCAAGATAAAGAAATTCCAGGTTGTTGTGGGCGCAACTGCGCTTGGCAGAAGAAACGGCCATGTAATATCACTCCAGGATGCATATCAATGTAATACCTGGGCTGTGGAGAATCAACAGTCGCGTTGCTCGCTGCGAGAGAGGCGATACCGGGGAGTTGCTGCACATTCGCAGATGCAGAAGTAGACGTCGAGCTTGGCCGAGAGATGGGCTCAATCGGCGGAGGTGGCAGAACTTGAGCTTCTTCCATTTTGACTAGGGATTCGACAGGGTCTGGCTGGAGAGACAAAAAGGGCTCGAAAGGTCGCCAGCGTGAAAATGGCGATCAACGTCGGGTTATCCCAAGGGTGGTTGCTTTTATTTTTCTTATTTTTTTTTTTTTTTTCAGGAGAAATGGGGAACAACGTGGGGTTATCCCAAGGGGGGTTGCTTTTATTTTTCTTTTTTTTTTTTTTTTTTCAGGAGAAATCGAGCACCAGCCACAGGATCGCGGGATTGCAGATTTCGTCTCGCGCTACGATGATGTAAGGTTTGGCGATGGATGTGGCGAAGTTACCGCACGCAATACTGAACCGCGACTCAAAGCGTGGGGGAAGGAGAAAAGAAAGAGAGAAAAAAGACTAGAGGAGTATCGCGATTGATGTAATTATTGTTTCCCCCTTACAACAAAGTAAAGTAGGTAGACATAATGAGGAAGTTCCGGATACGAGTGGTAGAATCCTGGGAAGGTACGCGCAGGAGGGAGGGGCTTGTACTTCTTTCACTGGTAGGAGCAAGCACTTGGTATATGTACTTGCACAAGCGCGATCAGTCCGCCCAGTAAAGGTGCCTTTTAGGTGTCAGGACTAGAGTGTGTGCTGTACAGTGACAGAAGCTGCGCTGGCCAAAAGCCCAAGCTCACGCTGAAGTGATACCTGGGCTGCGCCAATGGCGGCCTCTGATTGGTGCAGATGGGCATGAGGAACCGCAGGGTTCATTTAATAAGAATTTTAACAACAACCAGCCTTATAATTCCTCGTCAGCCTGAAAAATGCTGATATCCCCCCCAATGTTTGATCTGTGCCACCCCACGACCGCGTCTGTCCGGGATTGACACTTTGCTTTCCTAGATATCTAGCCGTGCCACGATAGTGCGCGCATATCCGCATATGGATGGATATATATCCTCTTGGGCGCTTTTCGAGGGGGGGAGGAGAAGAGAGGGGGAACCGATAGAGAGCTATCGAGCCTGTAGCATCGTCAAACAGATGTAGGTACGTCTGATGAGTGTCGCTGCATGCAGATGACAGTCGTGGATGCATGTCATTGGCACTTGGATCAGCTCCATATTTGACATGCCCCTCCAAGGGCGGCAAGCGAGAATGAGGGGTTCGCTATTGCTTTTTCGAAGCTTTTGGCGTGGGAGATTATGAGGCCTAGAGAGGGAAATATTTGTGTATGACAAAGCCTTATAATTTAAGGGATCGAGACGTGGTCAGCTAAGCGACAAGTACGAAGTATATAGCATGATATATGGCATTTGGTGCTCTACTCGAAGTACGGAGTAGTGGTGCGTAGATAATGGCTATTATCTTAGGAATCTTCCTAGAGCATATTGGATAATCCAATAGGTAATGCTAATTTAGCCAGCGCTCGCTGAGAGGAACTACCGACGGATATAAGTCCTTATCTACTATATATCCTGGCACATGTTCCTGGGCACTCAACCTGTCATTGCCGGTGCTAATGCTAATGCCAACTGCTAAGCAATCTGAAGCTCAGATTTCTTCATGATAGCTTACTTTGTACACAGTCTCCCTGCGAGCTTAAGGGTGCTGATTCCGCGCCCTGGGATCCTTGTTCATCCAGCCATCGCACTACTATTTACTGCCCTTTTCCATCATTCCTACATTCCGGCTGTGAATTTCAAGAAAATTAAAACCCTTAGATCCAATAGCAGCTCCCTGTCAAGCCACAGACCCCTTTGCCATCCGACCCACTAAGCCCGGTAATTTTGCTTAGCGTCCAAGCCACAGAATGCTGTATCCGCGTCATTAGAACCTCATAGGCGCCTAGAGCCCTCTAACCTTCAGCGGTGTGAGCTGCCCTGTAACGCCCGAGCATAGCGCAGAGGTCACTCTCACGCTATGGTCATTGGTGGTACATATGATGGTACGTATACGTACAAGTATTCAGGTATTATTGATGAGCTACAACAAGGAGTTCTCCATCTTCCGGCCCTTTTTTGGATGTCCTGTTCTTCTCTCTTTCTCTTCACGTTCTTCTTTACCTCAACACCGCTTTTCATCCTTCAGTAATTCTCCTTCATCCTGACAATCTCCCCGCCACCATGTTCAACTGGGCAAAGCAGCAGTAAGAATCATCCATCTGGTCATACTCCAGGATACAAGCCCCGCCACTCTTCCTTGCCCCTCCTCCCAAGGTTATATACCGTAACCCAAAAGTTCAACGACTTGTCGCTAATTCGAAGCTGCTCACCCTTAGGCTGGCCAATGTCGCCGGCACCCAAGAGCCCATCTATGGCCCATCCGCCATTAAATCGGTTGCTCAAGAGGCAAAGGAGACGGGCACGCAGTACACCGAGTTAACCAGAGATCATCTCAAATGGGTGGCGATGGACTCGACGTCCGTCGAGAACCAAGTCTTCTACTTCTTCTCCAAAGAGGGCCACATCGCTTTGGCCCAGGTCATCTATAGCAATGTTGCGTATGATTATAATAAGATCCTCACATGGCCCGGAACTGTGCTAACTTTTTTTTTTGTTTCTTCTCTTTACTTAAAGTGGCATTCGAGTAACCTGTCAGTTCAACACCAAGATCTTCTCTCGCGATCCGGCTAAGCCGCACTTGTGGTGCTCAAACCCTCTGAGCAACGTTGATTTCAGCGAAGATAAGTCATCTTTTTACGCCGATAACTGCGCTGTCGAGCTATCTGAGGATGGCAACTCGTACACCATCAAGAGCACGAACGATGAGAGGGCGCTTGTCAACCTCAAGATTACCAGGACCGCACCTGGCTTCCAGGCCGGCAAGACGGGTACGACGCTATTTGGTACAGACCTGAAGAAACCTTGGGGTTCGATGCGTCATGCCTTCTGGCCGCGCTGTGCAGCTGAAGGTACCATCACTACTAAGGACGGTCCCGTCGACTTTGGGGGCCAAGCCATTTAC
The DNA here is from genome assembly GCA_015266385.1 of Trichoderma oligosporum. NCBI lineage: Eukaryota > Fungi > Ascomycota > Sordariomycetes > Hypocreales > Hypocreaceae > Trichoderma > Trichoderma oligosporum. Next base: position 32,334 of record JACBYL010000882.1, on the reverse strand, counting down.
ATCTACGCTCTGCAGGGCATGAAGCCGCACCATGCCGCTGCACGATGGAACTTTGCCAACTTCCAGGGTCCCAACTACACTGCGGTCATGATGGAATTTACCACGCCTCCCTCTTATGGCAACACGGTTGTCAACGTTGGCGCCATTGTCAAGGACGGAGAGGTGATTGCCGCTAGCACCGAGAACAATAAAGTCACTCATAAGGCTTCGAAGAGGGACACTGCAAGTGACTGGCCCGAGCCCACTCAAGTCGAATTCGACTGGTCGGCAACCGGGAAGGATGGCAAGCCTGTCACGGCTGTTCTTGATGCTACCCTGGGAGACCGAATTGACAGGGTTGACATCATGGCCGAGGTACCCGGATTTGTCAAGACCATTGTTGCGGCTGCCGCCGGAACGAAGCCCTACATTTACCAGGTTTGTATAACCGTAACTTCTGATTGGTTTGCTGTACAAGAGCTAACATTTCTATTTTTTTTTCCTAGTACGCTCCCAAGACAACCTTGAAGCTCAAAGTTGGCGATGAGGAAATTTCCGAAGATGGCCAACTCTTCACCGAGGCTACCTTTATATCTGATCTCGCCGCTGAATAAATATAATACAAATATTTTTCTGTCAACCAAAAAAATAAAAAAAGAAGAAGAAGAAGAAGAAGAATGAAAGAAAGAAGAATGAAAGAAAATAAACGATATTTTGACTGGAAAGCAAAGAACAGAATGATTAATTGAGACGCGTTGGGTACAACTTAATCCGAAATAGGCGTTGGAGAGGCTTTAATCTATTAATCACTCGTTTTTTATTTTATGACATGACTATGCTTTGCACGTATAATTAACTAGCACTATAGTTTTAATTTCAGAAAAAGAGACCATTTAATGTGTATTGAAATATTGAGCAGTATTTATTTTATTGCTGACTGAATCTTGAACGTGACTCTCTCCCCCCAGTACTACCGTTCTGCTATAAATTGAAGGCAGAGTAAGGGAATCAAGACCAGCGACCTAATAAGAAATCGTCGTAATTTATATGAGCTGCGAAAATGGTTACCGCTTCCTATAGTTTTTAACCTCCAGATGTTTCGTCACGTTTTATTTAGCCCGCCCTCTCATCGCATCCGTTCTATCAGAAAGCCGTGTATATATAGCCCCATGTGAAACCAGAAAAAAAGTCCCCCCGTTCGTAAGGCCCGCCCATTGATTGCTTCGTTTGATTCATCAGCATTACAATTTTTCACTTCCCTCATTCATTTTCATAATTGCTTATCTTTCTTTTCCGCCTTTGTCGATGATTCTTCTGTATTCTCTTGCTGCTGTTGTTGTGCTTTTTCTTTTCCTAGTGCCTTCTCAACTTGCCATATCGCTCTCTCAAGCTCAATCTCGACGGCTGGTAGATCAAGCGTTTCTGAAAAGTCTTGTACCTGTCTCTGCGTTATGAGGATCTGCTCTTTACCGGAAGGTTCCTCAGTAGGGACCTGGTCGTCCTTTGTATATAGCTGATCGAGTTCTTTGGAGGGAGATAGTTGAAGGAGCTTGTTTTGGATGAGCCATTGAATGTGTTTGCCACCGCTGATGGCTCGCCAGTGGGACCAGGCTCGGTAAACAAGATAGAAGAAGGGGAGATTAGGGATTCTAAACGAAATAAGAGGCCTGGGGTGTCAGCTACAAGCAAGCACATTAAAACAAAAGATAAGGTTTCAACTGACACAGGCACCAGGGCCAAAGGCGCGGTAATGGGCATCCCGACAAAGCACCACATCAATCTCTGTCGATGCAAGGCCTGCCTCTCCGTCGCCAAGGTGCGCACCACCCCCTCGGCCTTGTGCTCCGGAATCGCCGCCGGCGGAAACACCAGCTCGACTTTATCCCGGCCCCGCAGCTCCTCGACACGGCGCCGCGCTGACAATGGCGGCACGGACTTGAGCCCCCACTCCTCAAAAGGGATGCGCCGAAAGGCATGATTGCCGTAGTCGACGACTTTACGCTGCCAGCCGCGCTCCATCTTCTCCCACTGAGACCATTTGCGGGCAGCCCAGGCGACAGAACGGTCCACGTAGCTCCGGTCGTGGGAGGATATGTTGAGGCGGTTGGCGTAGAGGAGGGTGCGCCGGGTAGAGACGGGGAGGAGGTAGAGCCTCATTGTAGGCTGTTTTTGTGTCTGTGCGTCTGTGTCTTCTTTCGCTTCTCTCAAAAAAAGATCGTTCTTTTATGTTGTAAGTGTTGTTGACTTATGAGTGTATATATAAAACTAGTTTTGGAGGGTATAACGAAGAGAGAAGTGGAATATCTTTTAGTTTGTGGTGGCTGATTTGATTGATATAAAAAAAAAAAATTTAAGGAAAAAAAATAAAAAAAAGATTCCCCCTCTGGAATAGCTAATACGTCACAAGCGGGTCAAACACAGCGAGCATCGCAAGCAATTAACTAAGCAATGCAATTCAACTCCTAAGAGATAAAAGATTAGAAGAGTCAATAATAAAATAAAAAAGATGTGTAAAGAAAAAAAAAAAAAAAAAAAGATAAAAAAAAAAAAAAAAAAAAAGGAAAAAAAAAAAAAAAAAAAAAGGAAAAAAAAAAAAAAAAAAAAAGGAAAAAAAAAAAAAAAAAAAAAGGAAAAAAAAAAAAAAAAAAAAAGGAAAAAAAAAAAAAAAAAAAAAGGAAAAAAAAAAAAAAAAAAAAAGGAAAAAAAAAAAAAAAAAAAAAAAAAAAAAAAAAGAGAGAGAAAGAGAGAGAAGAAAAGAAAAGAGAAGAAGCTGTCATAGCGCTTGATGAGAAGCCGAGAAGTTGTCGAAACATACCTAGCTAAGCTCCATTAGGCTTTTGTTTGAAAATGGTCAAATGCCAGCGGGCCAAACAGTGACGCACATGGGCGTCATGGCGGGCTGGGATTTATTCTAACGAGAAATCTAGAAATATGATATGGAGAGAAGTTGTTTTTGCCAGATGATGTAAGGTACCTACTACTCCCGTACAGGGTAGCTAATTTGATCTTATACTTCTGATTAAATTAAAGTCAATACATCTTTTACTCCGTCTACTTTATTATTTGCCCCGCCAACATGTTTCCGTAATAGGGTAGTTATATTTATAATTGAATGAATATACTGGTGTAAGGTGCAAAACTGGTGGCGTTTTGGTAGAGTTAGTATGGTATATTCCAGTGTAAGTTTTAGTCTGGGATCTCTTGCAATAACTTAGTCGATGTTTGATCATGAGAATTGTTGGAAAATGTAACAGGATATCTGTTATAAACTATTTGTAACAGCAATTGAGAGGGTGCTGATTAAGTCAATAAGTCAAAATCAGATTTCATCAAGTTCTTCTACCCTCACGCTCTTCAGTTCAAACTACCCTACAAAATATAAAACAGTTGTAAAACCCTCATATATGCAAAATAAACTGCAATCTTCACAAGCAAATGGGCGGATGGTTTAGTGGTATAATTTTCCCTTAGCATAGTGTGACCTACGAGTTGCTCTCCCCGCATGGGAAAGGTCCGGGGTTCGATTCCCCGTTCGTCCATGATTTTTTATCAAGTCATTCTTGTCGGCGATGTGCGATCTATATTGATTGGACTCATCTTTTTTTCCTTACGTGGTATTATTGATTTTTATGAAATTAAGTCTTACAGCAGAAAGTCCATCCATCCATCTTCACAGCATCTAATACGCTGCTAATTGCTATTCTCGTCTGTTTCTTTTCTACTCCGCGGACTCGACTTCTTGTGCGTGTGTGTATCATGCATGTATGCTTCCGTATATATTCCGTATTTATTATCCCCTAGTCCTCCTCCTTATTGCATCCCTTCTGTTACAGGACTCTTGCTTCTCCCCTTCGTAGCCCCCTTTCCCACAATCTTCTCCGTCCAGTTCCATGATGAAGGACTCAGCCGGCCACCGGGACTCTCCTTTGGCTTGTCCAGTTTTTTCTTGTCACCATTTATATCATTGATAAAGTCGAGATCGCTCTCATTCTCGCTGCTCGCCCAATCGCGCTCACTCCACGACGACATCGAATCCGGCCTATCCGCCTGGTGACCCTGATTCTGCAACGAGGAGCGCTCCGTGTCCTGCGCCCTAGGCAGGTCAGGCACCTCGTCGAGTGCCTCACGCGCCTCACTTGCATTCGTTGGCTCGGGAGCCAGACCACGTGCTTGCTGCATTGAAACAGTCTTCGTCTCACGGCCGTCTGCCCCAGGAGGCTGATTGATGTCTAGAGCTCGCTCGCCCATGTACTCGTCCTCAGTGCGCAACCGCGCAACGGCAGAGTCACTAAAGTGTGCGTCGACCAGGTGCTTAACCACCGGCCAGCCATAGGCATTGGCAAACATGCGGCGCACGAATATGTTATTGTGAGCGTCTGGTTCCAACTTAACGAGCACCTTTCGCCACGATAAATCTCGGTGGTATCCGCGAGCAATCTTTTCTTCAACACGCATACTTGAGCCATCAACAACCTCATTGGGCTGCTTGTCAGGGCCGGTATTTACAGTATCATCATAATCCTTGGTGGATGCCATAGAGTCTTCATGGTTAATTCCACCGTGAGGCGACGAGGAACCACTACCACCTGGAGAGAGCGACGACGACGACGAAGATTTCATCTTCATCTTGCTTAGTGCCGAGCCTCGCTTCTTCAAGGGTGGCGGAGGTATATCGGTTGGATGATAAACTCGATCGTGGAATATTGTCCGTGGTCGTTTTGACGGATCGACGAGCCACTCCACATCCGGAATCTTGGGGTTCAACAGGTCTCCTGCAGACTCAAAAAAGGTGGTCCTAGGCGGTGCCGTCAGGCCTTCAATGTCATTCTCAAGTTCGTGACCTGTTGTCGCCTTGCCAGACCTCTTGCCTGTAACCGATGAATTCGAACTACCAGGAGTGCTAGAGACGTCCCCACCAGCTTTCAGCGTCTGACTCCTACGCAATATCCGCTTTTGCTTCTCCGTCACGGGCTGCTCCTTGGGGGGATCGTTGCTCCTAAAGAGATTGAAGAAGCCGGTGAGCGGAGTGTGAAGCAGGTTATCCTTGTCTCCCGGGCTCGACAGCGGTTCATCTACAAACACTGCTGGAACCGAGCGGAGACTCGCTCGATCGTCTTCAGCGAGAGCATCATTAGATGGCTGCGGTACCTGATGGCTGTCGTTGTTACTATTGTTGCCATCCCCATTACCGATAGGGGTCGTGGCCCCCGAGTCTATCTCGACGTCATCTGCGGGAATTGGCAACCTCTGCCGCGACGAACCCATATTGGCTCCCGTTAGTTCCGCCCACCCAAAGCCCACCACTGTCTCAACAAGACCTGCATCTCGTCTTGCTTTGCCTACTCGCCCTAGCCCCTGCCAATCCAAAAACAAGAGGCAGCTCGTACGCAGCGGGACGATGCCGTCATTAACCACGTTCGAGTAGACCGTTCTGTTTCGAAATTTCTTGAGCGCGTTATGTGCGGGTCCCGAGGGCAAGATTCGTAGTAGAGGCTTGGATTCAGGCTGTGACTCTCCGTAGACTTTCTTGTGAGCAGATTCGCCTAAATTGCTCACAATGGCACCCCATCCGCTGCGCGCAATCGTTGGTGCTCTCCACGTCAGGCCTAAATCCTGGCCTGTCCTTCCCACCAAGCCGAAATCAAGCGCAAACTTGACGTACAGCGGATTTTCGTTGCTCAGACCTAAAAAGGGCGTAGCCAAGGCGATAAAATTAATAGGTCTAATTACGTCAAAGAATCGGGGTGAATGCTTTTGTATATAGGCAATAGCATAAGTCTGGACCAGCCCGCCCAGCGAGTGTGCAACAAAACTGATGCTTGTGACTTTGTAAGGTCGCTTAGGCCTGCTTTGATCGTGTTCTCCCTCCAAGTCTGTCCCCTTAATGACGGTACTGTGCTTGTGGGCCTGTATCAGGTCGTGCGCATTCTGGTCGCCGAGCCCATGTGCGAACCCTTCGACGGCACCTTTTCCTCCTATAGGTAAGAAAGGTTGATCTGGGTATGTCATGGAGAGGACATATCTGGCTAGTCTCTTGCCGAGGTACTTGATCCCTTTTTCCGTCTTAGTGGCGTTTCCAGAGTATCCTCGTACAATGACCTCTTCATCTTCCTCTTCACCACCATCTTCGCTCCCTCCCAAAGAAGCTCCGTCTTTCGTCTTGTTTCCGTTTGCGTCAGCACCAGTATCAGCATCAGCATCAGCATCAGCATCAGTATTAGCATCAGCATTAGCATCGGCATTAGCCTCAGACTCAGCTTCGGCCTCGGCACGCTTCTTTGCTCGTCTTGCATAGGCATCAATCTTTGCCTGTTTTGCGGCAGCATCGATACTCTCCTTCATGAATAACATATCGGCGCCCAAATTACTATGTAAGCCATGCGTTAAAATGACAAGGTGAACTCTCTTTTGCTTTCGCGGAGGTGGCTCCTCTCTGGTTTCCGGATCACCAGTTTTCACCATGCTCTCCACAGGTTGATCAGCGGTAGGCCGGTCTTCTGCCCTCTTGTCGCCAGCATCGTCCCAAGCCGGTAGCCGAGGCGTGTTCCACAGCGTTGCCGTATCCTCTACTTTGACACGCATTGCTCTTGAGAAGACCCCGCGAGGTTGAGCAGGATGATGCCCGTCCTTGGCCCCGATGCTCTGTTGATAATCCACCAATTTTCCCGGCTGCGGTACTTGGGCCTGACCGCTAACAACAGGGATTGAAGAGCCCAAGCTTAACGACTTTTGCTCTCTCGCCACCAAAAGTTCATATCCCACCGCTGCCGATGTCGAAAAGATGACCTGAGACGAAACCTCGATCACCCAGCTCGCGGACTCGCCATCGTGCTCCGGGCCACTGCCAAACATTCCATTGCCTCCCGTGCCCGCCGACTGTCGTATATCGTCCGGCACTACCAATTCGCACTCCCATGACCCTCCGGCCTTGAGCATCGGCTCGAATTCGGGGACACCATAGCGACGTGGGCTGGGAAACTTTTCGTTGGGATTGAACTTGGCGGGGTACGACGCTACGCTCAGGGTATACGGGCCGTGAACGAAGGCCGCTCGAAGCGCGATGTTGGAGGTATTTCGGACTCGCACGTATAGTCGCTCCGGCGAGGGGAGGATTCGATCTTGCGAGGGAGTATATGTGACGGTGTAGCGGACAACCTCGCCGATTTTGACGCTGCCAGTCTGGTGAAGGAGAAGCATCTTTTCTTGTTTCTTTCCTTCTGCTTCTCAAAGCCAAACCCCGCCAGTCTTATCAGTTGCTATGCGCCTGTTTTGTAACCTGTTCGCTCGTTCGCCCGGTCTTTCGTTTGTAAAAATGTAGCAAAGGAATCCACCAATCGACTTCTGGTTATAACAACCGCGCAGTCAATTCGCCTCCCCCTTTTAGAAACGTCCGGGCAGAAAGGGGTGAGGACGCGAGGCAGGTGGCAGGATTACCAGCAACAGCAACGCAATTGATTAGAGCCAAGACGTATTAAACGTCCACATTATTCTTTACCCCCCGGGCACTCTGTTGCTAAACGATATACTTGTAATGGTGGTGCAAGGATGCAATGAGCCAGACGCTCATTTCAAGGTTAAATTAAAGCCTTGCATGGGGTCAGGATAAATAAGTTAAAAAGGAAAAAAAGGAAGTGGTTTGTAGGTTGATAGTTGTGTAAAGTTGCTTCGTACTTTGTAGTATGTAGTAGCATTAAAACATTAAACCTGTGAAGAGAAATTGTGCTTCTTTCAAGGTTTGGGGGCGCCTGGCTGGCCGCGGTATAGTCCAGAGAGGCAGTACGGAGTACATTTACGTGCACGGAGTATCACACCGTATAACAAACAAACTACTCCGTACCTTTAGGTACTTTAATCTTTAGGTATACATCATATACTAAAGTACCGTTAGTTAAAATCCCTTTTTTTTCTCATTCCTCTGAACCAGTTACTATTCCATCCATAGTCAACGGAACCGTCGGGAGGGTCCCCCCTTCTGACAGAGAGTCTTCGGCTTTGGGTCAATGGGATTTTCAAGTGGATGCCAGGCTCTTCTAAGATATGACGCTATGGCGGGCCGCTGAATCGCTAAAAAGCTGCGCTTTTTTCAATCTGCCGTCATAGAAATGACTTTGTACAACTTCATGCCAAAGTACGGGGGACTAGCCGACACTACTTGAAACTACCTACAGGTAGTGTAGAGGACTTGTACCCCAATCATTTATGTTCCTAGGAGACTTAGCGTGGTAGAAACGCCATGCCCGCGCTGGCTCTGCTTCTTCCCACCAGCACACACACAAGCCCAAGTAGGGTATGTATCACGAGCAGTCTTTTGACAATCTGGGGGGGCGGTGTGTGGCGTCACGCGACTTGACTTGTTCTATTTTAACATGTGAAGGCTGTAATACGTACTACTAGGTAGCCTGCCAACCTAGAATTAATATACCTGTCGTTACTTAGAATACATTTATAATTTTTTTTTTTTTTGAATTCTTACGAATAACTATCGTGTATATATATTCATTCGATACTCAAAAGTACCTATGTGAGCCTCAACAATATGGTTTTCCATACCAAATAGACAATTTAGTTCAAAACGATGGCTTGTGATATAATCCAAGAAAATTTCCAACCCTACTCCGCAAAAGCCACAATCATCATTTGAAATCGCCCATTCTTGTAAATTCGTGTGCGAAACAAATAGTATATTGATGCGCCCGTCGCTGTTAGTCGGCATATGGCCACTGTTGTTCGTCCATTCTTGAAACTGGACAAAATAAATTATTCTCCGTCAGGAACTCCGGGTTCGACAAAATTTCTCCATTCGGAAACACGGTGCATACCTCGTCCATATCCGGTCAATCCCGCCAGGGTCGACGATTTGGGTCTCTCACGCTCTTCACCACCGCGTCGTGTCCTTCGGCGGGGGGAGGGGAGCTCAGGCTCAACGGTCTCCATGCCTCCGTAATAGTACGGATCATGTACAGATCTCGGTGTGGTCGTGTACGCGCTATCGTAGTAAGCATCTCCTCCAAAGGGGTTCGGCCTCATCATTCCAGGTGAAGGCATCGCCGGGACTGGAGCATAGGGTGGCGGCGGCGGTGGCGGCATGGAGCCTCTACCCATCGCACCTAACGCCATGTTTATCCCCATGTCCGTAGAGTGCCCCATGGCGGCATCTCTCGGATGTAGCACGTGGGGCCGCATGGCAGGTGCCGGCGGAGAAGCCCCCCTTGACCGGCGTCCCGAGCGGTTCTCTGACAACCTGTCGGCCAGACGCTGTTCCATTGATCCACTGCGCTGCTGACCCCTAGCACGAGTGACTTCAGAAACGTAGCTGCTGTAAGGCGGAGGCGGCTGTATAGCTGGCGCTGCAGAGGACAGAGCTGGCATGCTCGTCCGTCTATAGTCTTCAGTCGGATAATGCTTGCTGCTGCTGAGTCCGAAATCCATCTCATCCTCGTCTGCATCTAGCGCTGGCGAAATTGGAGCAAAGGGATTTTCACGATCACGATCACGATCACGATCACGATCACGGTTACGGTTACGGCCGTGATCGTGGTCGATATCATGGTCATGGTCATGGTCGTGGTCGGGATCGTGGTCGTGGTCGTGGTCGTGGCGGTCTGAGTGCTGCAGTCTCCTCGCCAAATCAGCATCACGCTGCTCTTGGAGACGGCGAAGTAGCATCTCTTCCTCGTACGTCTGGGGCCTTGGGCGTACGGGCATCGAGGATGTAGGCCTTGAATAAGATCGCAACTCTTCCATGGAAATTGTTCTGTTGGTCCGGAGAATCTTTCTCAGGTCTTCGGTCGGAATATTCAAATCCTGCAGCGGGTTATTCTCCCATGGATTACTTCCATTCTCATAGTTGAACCATGGACAGCTACAGCCTTTCCATTTGGTGCCACATATCATACAAAATTCGGCTCCGCATCGGCTTGTTATGACAACGTTAGTGACCAAGAGTTGGGTAGTGGCATATATCAAGTAAGAAGGCTAGCTAACTCACCAGGTCATATGGTTGCATCCTTCTTTCAGTTCAACCATGGCCTTACACTTATAACATCTCTTCCAGCCTTCCTCTTTCGCTTGGTCGAGGAACTTGTTCGTCTCTTCATCACGAGGGCACTCTGGAGAATTGTGCCATTTTGAACTGCACCTTGGACAAACCTTTGTTTTACAACGGCCGCACCGAGCGACCTTCCTACCGTCCTCACCACGGTAAAAGCTAGTAGGCTTGATCCATTCGCCGCATCTCTTTGATGGACAATAGATTCGGTTGCGGGTTGAATATTCAGCAAACTTACGGTTCCACGTCCTCTTGAAAGCGTTATCGAATAGCGTATCGACGTGCTTGAGAGGGATGTGGCTCTTTGTACAACAACGCGGAGGCATGTGCTGCGAATCGTGAATGGACATTTCAAAGATACGCTTCATGCAGGCATTGCACATTCGATGACCGCATTTGAGATCCGCTCCCTTTGATGATGAAGTATCCTCCATACAAATGACGCATTCCACCCTTAGAGAGAGAGTTAGTTTGATTGAGTAATTCGAATTTGGCAAGAAAAAAAAAAAACCTTACCCTTTTCTTTTTTCTGGTTTAACATGCTTTTCAACCTTGAAAAACTTATCCGGCGATGAGGGTCTAGACAGGGAATTGCCAAATATGTTTCCTAAGATGCGGGCCGGCCCCGAGGTCGAGCCATTGAGGCTACGGGTCGACCGCATAGTGAAAGACCTTCGAGGAGGATGTTCTCGGTCTTCATAGGCCGATTCTGCCGACCTGTATCCTCCTGCATCTCGTCCACCTCCGTCTCGCTCTCGCTCTCGCTCTCGCCCTCCTGGGTCTCGCCCACCTGACGTGGCTCGCCTAGTGAGTCTGTTGGAGCTAGACAGTGTTAATTTCGCTCGTAGATCAAAATTGATGGGATTTGCTGAGAAGACAAACCTTTTGGACGCCACAGGTGGCCGCGAACCTTCAATGACATGTGTCAATTGATAGCGGTGAGCTTTGTGGGGTGACTCGCTCCTCTCGCGAACTCTAGAGGACTCTCGCGTACCAGAAGAGGCCATCTCACTCCCCGACTGCGGGGGCTCGGACTCGGGCTCGTTGTCGGAATAGTGCCCCCGCCCAAACCTCTTTCGATAACGGTTTTTATCGTTGGAAGAATCAAAATATTCATCGCGGCTGGATAGATGCTGCCTGCTATGACGAGACGAGCCGTCAGGTAAGATCTCCTCCACCTCGAGGCCATGGTCATCATCATCATCCCCACCATAAGATGAGACGCTGGGGGATTTGTGTGTTGAAGGCTCAGAATAAGCTCCGGGCATAAGTCGACGGCGAGGATAATTGGGTGACGAGTTTCTTCTTGTACGGCGCGGAGGTTCCTGCTCATTGGCAGACTCATCCTCACCGTCGTACGAGTCCATCAATTTACCTGTTGGCCGGCGGTAGGCATCCGAAGCAGCCCTGGCCAAGTGCGGTTGCCATGGCGGTATTTTGGAGCGACCACCAGAAGCGGCGGCAGCCGCAGCAGCAGCAGCAGATGCAGGAGCACCTGCAGTGGTATCTACAACTTTGGAGTTGCTGTGCTCCCGTCTGCGCATCATCAGCTGCGGCGCTGACGGCGCTGGCGCCGCATCTAAGCGCCTCTGTATGTGGACGGTACCGCGAGGGTGAGGCTGCGGGGGAGCCGCGTCGCCAGTTCGCTGATTCCAATCGCTTGGTTCGCCTGGTCTGAGCCTGCGCCGTCCAGACCGGGCAGTGGCAGCACCAGTATCTCGGTTTGAGTCCAGCCGCATATTGCCTGCTGATTGAAGGTGGGAAGAAAGGCCACTACAATCCACCTGTATGAGTATTTCCTTTTGCGTCTGCTCCTGCTTCTGCGTCTGTTTCTCTTTGAGTGCTTCTCCTTCTGTTTCTCTTCTTCTTCACCTCCACAAGTTACAGCGTTGGGCTTCGACTCGGTTACCGCGCGCGGACAGCGACAGGGAAGATAAAAACAGGGCGTGAATCAAGGGACGCACGCACGTACGCATATACGCACACACGCTGATGAGGTAAAAGGGTGCTCGATCTGAATGGGTCCTCTTTTTGGTCTTTTTCAAAGCCCAGCAATCCAAGTGGCGGAGCAAGAGAGGGGATTACTCGTAGAAAAAAAAAAAAAGATGGTGCAGTTGCGTTATGCAGGAGCAATCACAGCCTCGTGGGCCAGTCAGGAACGTCCACGCTGCACCAACTATAGCATCCCACAGTGTTCTGATTGGAGTTGAGGGGTCACAACATGCATGACCACCTTGGTCAGAATGCGTTGGACAAGGACGAAATAGCCAGGCACACAGGGGGTGCGAGGAGAGATGGAAATAAAAAAAATAGATAGACCAAGAAAAGAGAGAGAGAGAGAGAGAGAGGGGGGGAGGGAGGAAGAGAGAGGAAGGGAAGAGAGGAGAAAAAAAAAAGGCTCTGCAAGGGGGGAGGCTGCCGCCTGCGTAGTATTTTGTAGATTGGGCTGCCAGGACTTTTCCGCCTAGAAAATGTGGGATGCGTTTCAACCACCCGCTTCACCCTCACAGCAGCTGCAACAGCGTAAGTGGCTCTGAGCTGACCAGGAGGATTCGAATGTCTGGGGAGAACAAAGGAGTCAAATCCCTCCGGAAAGATGAGAGGAGGTGCCGCAGAGGCTTGATCGAATGTGGCGGTTTGAATTGAAGCGTTATTAATTGCTATCGGTTTTGAAAACGGAGACACGGGAGCCTGCGTCTGCGAAACGACCACCAAACAGAATATGCAGCAGAGTTAATAAGCCGGCGCTTGCTGCGCAAAAGAGGGGAGAGAGAGGAAGGGAAAAAAAAAAGATAATGAATGGGTGGTTAAATTGGGACCATAAAGATGTCCTTGAGCCGTGAAGTCGAACTGCGCATATATATGCGAGCTGCTCTGTTTTAATAATAGCGATACGAAAGAAAAAAGAAACAGCAGGTTGGCAAAAGCAGATAAAGAAAAGGAGGAAAATAGAATTCAATCACTTGAGAGATCAAGTTGGCATCATCATCATCTCGTAAAGTCACAAACATCACGTGTGGGGTTGGAGCTGAGAGGGGGAAAGGCGAGTGGGAAGGTGCTGCCTGCTTGTCTATTTCGTGCTTGCCCACAGCAACTACAAAATGAAGTTACTCCGTACTTTGTCATACAAATTCAATAACCAAAACACCCTGCCTTGAGCCCTCGATATGTATTCAAGGTCTATAAGGATGCACGTAATAAAGCATCAAATGTATTCAAAACACACACATCACATTGCATTGGTACCTTGGCCACTAGCAATGTGTAGTAGACTCACAGAGATGGGAAATATGGAAATAGGATGCATAGACACACACATTCATTACATGCTCCGTACCTCGTCCCTACCAACATTCAAAGGAACTGCATTCGCACCTCCATCGAATCATTCCCCTGCCAAACAGCTCGTGACTGACTCTCTAGGCTGTGTCGGTAGCTTCCTTGACCCCGTGAAGCATTGGCAACATGACCTGCTCCTCTTTACTATGTCCCCCTGTCTGCCTCACCTAGGGTACCTTAGGTAGTTCTCTGCCAGCACCTCCTCATGAGACACACATTTTTGAGAGGCGACCTCGCTCACGTGGAGATAACGCTGTCGAATCATTGAGCTTTGAATTAGTTTGCGGCTCGGCCCCCCCCTTTTGCGGCTTTGAGAGGGCGGCCCGTTGCCTCCACCGGGCGCTTACAAGATATGTGACTTTTACGGCTCGGTCTTGGAACTGGAACTCCGACCCGAATTCACGGCACGGGGACCAAAGGTTGGAAGGATGTAATTATGTGCAATGGCTCTCGTTTCGGTGCCCTTAGTATGTTTTCCTCTGTCTCATTTACTTTTGAAACGACAGAGTACACAGAAAGAGGCGACGCTTGACGTATACTCAGGTAATGAAGTACAAGTATTGAGATTACCAGATATGGTAAAAAGCACTTGGACGCTGCCTTCAACTCCAAAGTCAATTCATTAGACATTGCAAATTCCAAGCCACTTACAGCACAACTGAGGATTCACAAACACCTTTTCTATATCATGACCGCAAACTCGCCAATGATTTCAGGCTTCACCTTGGCACGATAAAACTGCTGGATCGGACCGAATCATGCAACCCCTCTTTAGCCGCCAGAATGGCCTCACATACAATATATATATGTGGTGCCATACCCTACGTGCATCTGTGTGACTGTTCATATAAGTAGGTACCTGATGCTCCCGGCGCATTGCTTGCATGTTTTGTAACTTGAAGGGAGTTTCACAACATATGCCCTGGCGTAGCCTCAGCAAGGTTTGCATTGCAGAAGCTTTTTTCATATGCTATCAACAAATCGGTAGTGTCATGACTAAATGCCGACTAACTATTTTGGAGCGAATAGTGCGTCGTGCTGTGCGAATACTCCATATAGCTGCTCTAAGCAGATATTACTTGAAGCAGTGATTTTTGCAAGAAAGGATCAAGGAAGCGATGTAACATGGTAAGAATATACTCCTCGGATAAATAATGTGATAATGTAGTTTGTGTCATACGGATGAATGCATCGCACCTACGTACGTCAAAACTCTTAGCCCACCACTGTCCACGTACCACTTCGATATTTTTTTCATCAACATCAGGGTGACAATCTCTATTGTTCATTTCATATATTGTACAGTGAATCATGGCCTTCATGCTATATACAAGTCCATTCCGTCATATACCTCATGTCACAATCAATTAAAATATGGACCGCACAGAGTCAACCCTCATTTATGCCTCGTCAAAGACGGCAGAGGTAATCTGGCCAGCGATATCAGCATACGCCACAAAGCCACCCAACAGACCTGTGGCGGGGTTTCGGTCCACAAAGACAACGCGGCCATCATCCTGCAGGCCAACAGCAAGCAGGTTACCCTCCTTGTTGATGGAGAATTGACGGGGAAACTGTCCACCGGCTGGGACAACCTGCAGAACGTCGAGCCGACCTGTGCCAGCGTTGATCTTGAAGTTGATGAGCGGGTCAGAGGGGATGGTTGTTTTGGGATTGTCAAAGTTGGGGATGGTTGAGCTGTTTTCGGCACGGGAAGAAACGATGAGGTAATTGCTGTCGGGCTAGATAGAAGGAATGCGCATAAGTTTGGGAATCTTAATTTTTTTTTTTTTTTTTTTTAATTTTTTTTTTTTTTTTTTTGGAACTTGAGATGGAGTTATCGACTTACAGAGACAACGACCTCAGAAGCAGCGAAGCTGGTTGGCTCCGGCTGAGTGCCGCCGTGAGTAGGAATGTCAAAGATCTGTTTCAGATTGATCTGGCCATTGGGATAGGTGACAATAAAGCCAATGATGGTGTTACCCAACTCAGTGACAAGGTAGGCAAAAATGTTGCTGCCCTTTTGCACAAAGACAAGATGTCTCGGGCCCGAGCCAGGCTTGACATTAACAGGAGCGAGATCCTTGAGACGCAAGGTATTGGGGTCGAATGAGTAGAGGTGGATGAGATCCATGCCCAGATCGGGAACGAGCAAGAACTTGCCGGAAGGGTCAAGCACCGCCTCGTGAGGGTGAGGAGCATCCTGACGGCTGGGGTCGGAGCTGGGCCCGGTAAGCTTGAAGTTCCTGGTGTCGACAAGCTTGAGATGGGTAGGGTCTGAGACGTCCCATGTGGTAAAGGCAGAGCCGCCACTGCAAAGAAAAATCAAAATTTGGTAAGCTTTTCATCTTCACTAGGTAGCACCGCTATCCATCACTCCCCTTCGTCTTATTAGGACCAAAAAAAAAAAATTAAAATTACAACTTACTAATGAGCCAGAGCCAAGCCATGGCGGTTATTGCCAAAGACAACACCACTGACAGGACCATTTGGAGTGGTGATTTGACCAAGCTGCTTCAGCGAGCCGCCAGTGGAAGTACGGAAAGCCGTCAGCGCACCATTGGGGGTGTCCAAGCCCTCATTGATGCAGTACAGAACTGAATCGGTCGAGTCCAATGTCAACCACGAAGGGTTGTCAGAGCAGCTCTTTGACACCGAGATGGGGGTCAGCTTCTGGATGCCGGTGTTCTGGCCGTGAGTGTAGTTGAGCGTCGTCACTGTCTGAGAGTAAGAGGAGACATAGACCAGGCTGGCGGTGGCGAGATTGCCAGCGCAGAGCAGGGTAGAGACGAGGCTCTTTTGGAAATTACGGCGGCTAGGCATTTTGTGAAGACCCAATTGGCAAAAAAAAAATTAAAAAATTGGACAGAAGTATGAAAATGAGGTTACCAAAAGGAAAAAAAAAAAACGAAAAGAAAAAAAGAATTATAGGCACAGCTCAAGCATTATATATAAGATCGACAGCTGTCCGCCAAAGTCTTACACACAACACTCAGAATGAAACTCACCTTACATGGCCTATCCCTGTCAGCTACACACCGCAGAATAGTTACCTGCTTACTCCATACGGAGTACTCTGTACATAGATGCACATTGACTTATACATACAAAGGCCAAAAAAGAAAAAGAAAATAAGAGTAGCATTGCTATGAAAGAGGACCATCATCTCCACAGTCCTTTGACCCATCCCGTGCTAGATGACGAATAAGCATCGTTACAGTGACATCGCCTGCCAAACCGGGAAGGAGAAAGATCACTTTAAAACCCCTGACAACGTGGGGGGAGAAAAATAACAATTGGGGGGCTGGGCTGGGCTCTTCTTTAAAAATTGAGAGGATTTGTATTTGCATGACAGCCCGGCTGTCCGGACACACAACACGACGGTAATGCTCTTGAAGAAAAGGAACACAAAAGTTGTTAATTGTACGTAAGATAGATACATGTATGCATTGTCATGCTACGTAGCACCAAGTCAGCCAAGCTGTAGTAAAATCCTAGCTAGGCGGAAAGTGCGGATCTTGACGGACAAAATAGATCCAGGGCTCTAAATGGCAACATTGAACAGATTAGGATCCGCTGTCAGCTCGGCTGTTCAAAGTTAGGTACTACTAAAAGTATAATAATACCGGAGTCCGTATAGAATGGAGTGCCCGGACATCTATTCACAGATTCACATATAGTATTCGCCTGTTTGCATGTTACATGTTACATGTATCCCATACTAGACTACCAGATACTGTAAACAAGAGATACACGATAATAAATAGCGAAATCCCATACCCAACAATAACATCTAAAAGGAATAAAATAAAAGCCCCTCCGAGATCAACACGGAGTAAATTCTCCTCTCCGTCCGTCACCGCCGGTCCCGCATTCGGGCCTGTCCCTCAGCACTACTGCCACCTCATCTTAGCGCTCAATGCGCCGCTTGTACGCATCAGATCACATTTTAGTCTCTTGTTAGCAGATTTATTAGGGATATTGTGTACAATAAAGGGGGGAAACAAGAAACGAAGAGAAACGAAAATACGTCTAAACCAATATATAGCCTTTACAGTATTCAATGCGCTGTCTTGATATACAATATCATCTGTTTACATTCACTGTCATTACATAGCACAAATTGCCACGCAAGACACCTCATTCATCCATTGACCCCCACGAAGCTATTCTTCTGAGAAAACAAACAAAACAAACATCTTCAGCAGGAGCCACCCGAATAGCCGTCTGTCTACTCATGCAAGGCACGATTCTGTGGGGGGAAGCGGTGACAGCTGGGAGTCGCTTGTACAAGTATGTCACATATCGATAGAAGCCAACATTCCATCATCGATTCATTTCCACCAATCTTTGGCACCGGCACCAGCTCTCATGCAAGCGCCGTATCCAAAGGTAGAGAAGGTCAGAGGTCATCCACGTATTCAGCCACTCTTGTGAAATTGGACTTTTTATTTTATTTTATTTTAGTCTAATTTAGTCTCCCGCTATTTTCGCATATCCTGACGTCTCCCTTGGTATCATGTGTTTTTCTTTTCTTTTCTTACGCCGCCGTCTATATCCTTTCATCGTAACATGCAAGATTATTCATCAAAATTTCTCAGGCATTTCTTGGTTTGCTGGCGTTGTCGTACCCTTTGAATGTGACATGCTGTACGGTGCCTACCAAGAGAAAGAGTTCATGTTAGTTCGTTCGGCTGCACGACTTATATGGCAGGCAGAAAGGGTGGCTTACCAAAACCTCCTTGGCATTACATATTCTCCATGCCAGTTTCCTCACATTTCGATCCGCAAGGACGACAGCTGGGGCCAACTCTATGCCAAACATCTCCCGGATAGCGTAGACAATTCTCTTGGCGTATTTACCATCTCGCTCTACATGACTGCCGAAACCCTCGTCCACGGTGCTAGGTGCAATGTCATCATCGCGGTCCAGGCAGTTTTGAATAACCGGTAAAAGAGCCGACTCGACAGCCTTGGCGTACATATTCTTGGTGCTGACATCGATGTCAACGTCTTCCTCGGCCAATTTACCAATACGGATTTCAAAGGGCTCTGAGATACTCATAACAGTATGACGTCCATCATGATGGTATCTAAACTCAAAAACACCCTGCGTCCACCACAGCTTGTCTCCCTGGAAAACAACTTCGCCTTCCACCATGTCAGGATCTGAGGGGTCAGACTTGGCTACTCTGCGCTCTTCAACAACAATACTGCTGTTCGTCGTCAGGGCATCATAGCTCCTAGTGTTTGTGGGTGTCCATCGTCCTAGAGAAGAAACTTCGGTCGTTTCTCGCAAGCGATTATCCGTAACCATGTAGAGGCCAATCCAATCTTCCTTGCTGTGATTTGCAGGCGCTCGCCACTTGACTCGTAGAGGGGCACCATATTCAAAAGTCTTGGTTTTTACTGGTTTAGAGAATCGGCCTGTAAGGCTTTCCTTGCCAGTGGCTCTCTCGTCAATAGCTGACTGAAGAGATGGTGTTCCCTCGATGGTAAGTGAATAGTGCTTTGGATTCAACCCTGCCAAGTCAGGGGCAATTCGGGTGATGGTAAGACGAGCGGGTGCCATGTTGAAGAGCGCCGACGTATCTCGGACAATGGTCTTGACCCCAGAAGCAAACTTAGGGCGGGCGCTATCTAGAAACTCTTCAACAAAATGCGACGTCTCGTCGAGGACTTTGTCAACGCTTTCTTGCCATCCTTTCACCGGCGGCGGCAATGATCGCTTGATGAACTTGGTAAGACCTGCTTCTTCTCGCATACTCCTACCGTAAATCTTCTGCATATGAGGTCGCTCGACGACAGCGATTACTATAACGTTTAGGATTTGAGTAACCAGCGCAATGATGAAAATAGCTCGGCTCCAGGTAATAAGAGCAGCACCCCAGATACCAGCAGTGCCAAATACTCTCTCAGGGTTGTTGAGAAACCGATAAATGGATGTGTATGTGAGCTTGGCTTCGTGGTCAAAGAAGAAGTCGCCGCAGAACCAACCAAACTCGCCTAGGGAATCATACACACTAAAGGCCGTCCACAGCTGCAAAGCGATCAACCCGGCACCGAGCACATGTTTGAAGAGAACTAAGCCGTAGCCCCAATCTTCAGGCGGGTTGTACATCTTCCAGCAAGCTGCAACGAAGGACGTGTTGCACATGATCATGCTAATATGGTACATACCTTTCCACTGGCGCCAAGCCTCTCCTGCACTCTCGCCATATTTAAGAAAGTGTCGAGTCCACATTTTTGTTTTGGATTGCCTATCCAAAATAAAACCGAGGCCAACATGATACCATGCTCGCCATACCAGTGCGTGGGCGACGAAGATTGCTTTCCATAAAGACGTTGAGGGTGTTGCGAAAGTAAGTGTTGCCACATAGATTGGGAAAATGACGACAGCGAGGTCAGGCACCCGAAATAGGTCCACGTTGTTGAGTCCAACGAGGTTATGCACCGATTCTGGCATATCTTTCTGGGATATGGAAGCATATGGCAACGACACACCATTTTCCAAAGGCAATTCAAAAACCACACTGGGATCGCTACGAGTGCGCATCACAGCCTTTTCTCTTGGAGCAGGAGGATTGTAAATCTTGTCAATGTGAGGATTCTCCACAGTCACAAGAAACGCGAACTGGGCGAGATGAGCGAGGATAGAGATGAAGAGCACCTCGTAGCTAGCAGCCATCATCGAGATACCATAGTAGCCAGCGTAGCCAATCGAGTACATTGGGTGGGGTGCCATCTCAAAGACGCCGTCAAATGTCAGGTCTTGGTCAATGAGATAGAAAAAATCTCCCCAGTACCAAGCAAAGTCTTTGACGACACGATGGGCATCCAACTTAACCCAAAGGTTGAATCCGACGAGCGTAATGCCGAAAAGCCATCTCAAGGTGCCGATGATTATGTTCTCGCCGTTTGGGGTATGACCACAAACAATGGCGAACAGGCAATACGATACAAAGTCACACATCAATATCAAATCAACGACTCTTCGAAAGACGAGCCAAGTGTTGTACTCGACGGGAGCTTTCTCAAATTCGTAGTCTTCAGGAATCTTGGCTTCAAGCTCCCGCTTGAGCAG
This sequence comes from Trichoderma oligosporum, assembly GCA_015266385.1. NCBI lineage: Eukaryota > Fungi > Ascomycota > Sordariomycetes > Hypocreales > Hypocreaceae > Trichoderma > Trichoderma oligosporum. The sequence continues at coordinate 11,884 of JACBYL010000882.1, read as the reverse complement.
ATTGTAGAGCCATGGCCGAGGATTATTACCCGTGTTCGGGTTCTCAAATAACTTCCAGCGCTTTGCCCAGGTTATTAGGCGGCGGTGATTGGATTGGATGTGTAGCAACACGCCGATGCCAATGTTGTAAGACGCTCTCCAAAATAGAAAAATGGCGGCGAACACGGGACGTTTGAAGCCAGCTGGAAGGAAATATGCCGCCAGAATATGCAATGCCAGAATAGCTAATACAGCCGCGTCTGAAAGGTTCTTGGGCTGCCGCGGGTCAAGAAGCTGCGAAACCATGTCATGCGTGGTCGGCACCACGAATACTATCCCAGTCAACAGGCATCGGTCAGCTCCATGCCTGGCTTATTGTGAGTTGTAATGGGATAATGTGACTGGATAAACTTACTTGTGCCATCTGGTGTGCGACCAAATGTCTTCTTTGGCTTGCTTGTGCTACCGTCCTCGGCAGGCTGGTCAGCCGGGAGCGGCTCCATTGGCACCGTGCGACCGGGGTCGATGCCACCGCCTGCGTCCGACGAATCCTCATGGATCTGCCGGTGCCGCAACTCAGCAGCTCCAGCCGGGATATCGGCGGCCGTGCTCATGGTGGACGGAGTTGAGGATCGTCTTTGTGGACCCAATTGAGAGGAGGTCGAAGGACAGAAAGAAGCAAGAAAAGGTGAGGGAACAGAAGAGCGAGATCAATTGCGAGTCTGTGGGCTATTTAGCTGACCCTGCTCTTGCGTAAATTCGCAATGCCCAATCACGGTGGCAGCAACAGGTTTGTTGAGAAACCGCTGCAGGGCACTTTTTCTGGTTTCTTGGACCTAAGGGCGGAGCCGCCAATCCAATCTGTAGGCCTAATATCGAGAGCGAAAAGCTGTTCACTTTGGAAACCCTGTTAGTATTTCATTCATTCGTAGCTGGCGCTTGAGATGTCATTCGGTTTAGCTCGTTGACAAATTTGCATACGACAAAGCCGTTGACGCTTGTCGACGTAGATAGAGCTAGCAAACGGCGTTCTTGAATACCGCTTTTTTCGATCTGTTGAAAATTACATGGAACCTGCAAGGAAAAGAAGGAAGACGAGGGAAGAACATAAGAAGACCTCTAGGGAGTCTTGTGACCTGTGACCAGCCCTGGGATAGAAGGGACGGGGCTGAGGCAAGGGACGGGGGGGCACCGCTGCTACCGAACAAATGCCACAGTGGAGAGGAGAGACCCTAACATAAGACACCTAAACAGTACAGGCTACTACTACCGCTCTGTAAAATTGATGTAAATAGCGGGGGGAGCCCACTGAAGCTGTTGGCAATAGGGCCCTAATGCCAATACCCGATGTTACTATCGGCTAAAGTAGGCACATTAGATCAGTACGGAGTACTCCGACTAGGCAGGCACTGCTGTAACTGCCCGGTTGCAAGGTCAATCTGCTGTTAAAATCCTACGAGAATAGAGTATGAAGTCCTACAAACAAAATACTTTTTTACACACCGATAAACGCATTGATAGGCAACGGTCCAGTGCATAGGCAATCATCGGCAAACAAAAGCTCAGCTCCTGCAATAATGACGAATATTGCTAAAAGTTTAGAAGCAAAAAAAAGTCGCATTTAAGTTGCAGACATGTGATAGTCGGAATCCAGGCCTACGATACGCTGGACCATCTGACTCTGGAACCCCACATCTGCCCAACAGATGGATGGCCTCCACTTCTTCTCCAGAGGGCTTCTTCACCACATAAGCGAGAGAAGCCTGAATGGATTTAGTACGTTTATCGTGCTATCGTATTGAAAGCGACTTGTATTTATGTTATGTTATGACTGTTTGAAATGTTCGTAATCTGAAACTACTTGGCACCTCTGCCACCTCTAATTTAATGTAAGCTTAGAGTCTTCCTGTCTCTCCTACTTCCTACTATCTACTCGCCAACCGTTCAATGTTTTGTTTGGCCGTAACCAGTCACAGCTAGCAATAATAAGTGAAATGATCAACTGTCTTGAAACACCATGCAGCTACACAGATAGAGAAGTCTACAGTTGTTGGATACAGACATACCATATTTTGCAAGTATCACATTCATTGGCTGTGTACAAGAAGAAAAAAGACAGTTTCAGCTATTCAGCAAATAGTCATAGCAAATGCATTACCATATCTCCCTAACCATTTCACGACAACAGAAAACAAAGGCTTTATTTTCCTACTGAGCCTTCTTAGCAAACTCCACCCTAAGAATAAGATGCTTGAAACCAAATCCGTCCATCTTGTTGCAAGCCGTAACAGCATCGCTGTGATCTGCGAAGCTGATAAAAGCAAAGCCCTTGGCCATACCAGTTTCCCGATCCTTGGCAAGAAATACTCTGGTGACACGACCGAACCGCTCGAACATATCGCGCAATTCCTGTTCCTCCGCCATTTCGGAGACCTATTAAAGAAGAAAACACAGTTAATATCTCATACTTTTTAGCAAGAAACTGAAGAGGTGAGCATACGTTGGTGACACGTAGTGTCGCAAAGTCGTCCCTCTCGCCGTATTTTGATCCGCCCATGCGCTCTCCAGCTCCTCCACGGTCGCCGCCGCGAAGGGCAGGAGGAACATATGAGCCCTTCTTTCCAGATCCAGCAGCACCGACAGCCGCCGCATCGTCTGCCATGCCGGGTGCCGGTTCGGCAGCGCTGGCTTCTCCAACAGGCGCCATGGTGTCCTTGTAGGGACATCTAGCTGTAAAGTGCTCGCCATTGCAGATACGGCACTTGACCTTTTTGTCCTTGAGCTTGTCTTTCATGGCCTGGGCGTTCGCATCGGCGCTCTCATCCTTGGCATCCTTACGCCAGGAGACGCTGGGTCGGAAGATGATGTTCTCACCGACAGATGTGGTATCGGGGGCAGGACCCGCGGGATCTTTGGCACTTAGGCCAAACTTGGGCCACGTTTTCCTGTTGGCGACGCGGGGGTTGACGGTCTCGGTTTGGGTGATATAGCGGATCCGACGAGTAGTCTTTACTTTTTGGCCCTGATCATTGTATCGGTAGGTAATGACGGTCTTTGTACCATCTTTATTAGAGATAGTCTGCGGAGGGGGGAGCTCGGAGGAGGTCTCCTCATTGTCGTCGTCGTCGGCCCAGTCGTGCCTTTTTTTTTGCAATAGTGGGGTTAGCGATGCTTTTGCGAAAAGAGTGCTTGGAATATGGTGAGTGAGTAGCCGCTCACTTGGGCTTAAGCGGTGCTGTTGTAGCCATGATGACTGTCTATTATGTAGCACCTAATTTCTTGATGAAAAGATGCGCTGCCGAATGGTTGACGTGCGCCGCGTCACTGGTGTGATTTCACGAGGATAGATTGTGAGCGTGGGGTTTCTCGTCAAAGGAAGCAGCGAATTTCATCAACTTTGGTGCGGTTTACAATTTCTGGTGGAGGCGGGCGGAAAGCCACATGTGGCTGCGCTGTAGTCACGTGATAGACTTGTCCAGCTACCCATTGGCGCTAATAATTCCAGCCTACGGAGTACTTGAGTTGACGCTACCTCAGGGCACGAAGCTAGAATAGAAGCGCTATTCTCCGGAAATCAAACTCTCCGTTCTCGCCGAGTGCCAGAAGACTTGTCGTAAGTCTAGTGTGGCGCAGCACTATTGCTTCTCTTTGAGACTGTGTGCGTATGCCCAACAAGTGGCAATGAGAGAGGAGAATATTAGGTTCGCCCCAAAGTCGAGAAAGGTTTTGATCACGCGATGCGCAACTTTGCTTTTATAACATCTCTCGTAGACTCCTTTTGTCTTCTCTCACCCTTCTCCGCCTCAGCTGTTGTCTCTTGTCAATCTCGATCTCCCTAGCTTCTTGCGTTGTTCTTGATTAGTTTGGTGATACAGAATACTACCCAGTGTCAACTCCGTAGACACTATTAAAATCTCATGGCTGCAAAGAATACCAACAGAGGCGAACAGCCTCCTGCATACGGAGAGCCACCCCAGGCACCTCAGCCAACGTACGGAGGCTACGGAGGTTATCAGGGTTATGGAGGCTACGAACAAGGCCAGTCAAACTACTACCAACAAGGCAACCAAGGTCCCCAAAACCCGCAAGGCCAACAAGCATATTATCAACCAGGACCGCAGATGGGTTATTACAATCAGCAACAAGGACCTTATCCAGGCCAAGGCCAATATCCTGGTGGCTACAATCAATATCCTCCTCAAGGCTATTACGGAGGAGCTGGACAGCCCTATCCAGGAGGCCCGGGCAGACGCCCCAATACAAGCTCCGGTCTCCTCGGAGGTCTTGCTCTTGGCACCGCTTGCTGTTGCTGTTTAGATTGTTTGTTGTGTTGATTGATTTGATAAAGAGGAATTTATTGTAAGCTCCCAGATTCACTACACTAACTTGAAATTTGAAAAATGATTGCTAATCTGACAATCGGCGATTCATGTAGATAGCCGAGACAATTACCCGTAAACAAGCGATGAAAGTTTAAAGTCTCTTGAACCCGGATCTGAATAATGGTTCGGCTTCTGAAACCCGGGAAGGATTATTACAGCCGGTAAGGATTGCTCTTGATGGAGTTATAGGCGTAAAAGAGGTACAAGTATGCTTCTTTTTTGATGCTGGGAAAATGACGTATTACTACTTAGTACTGTTTACAAATTTTTGGCGGGGTTGTGCATGGATAAGGCTCTCTGATTTCTTTTGTCGGTTATCGGTATCATATTATCAGGGCAAGGCGCATACTGGGATTTGAGGTAGATTGAATTTACTCTTTTACGATTGCTGTGGTGTTACGTGTACTGTGAATAGCTTGGGTGATGGTGTGCGGGGCTTGTGTGAAGCTTGAATCGGCGATGCGCTTAAAATGGCTTCTAAAAAGGAGTGAATGTCTGTACGGAATACCTCCTAGCTACAAAAGCATCTACATCTTCATAATATGGTTGGAAAGATCGACATATCAAGCTAATGTGCTCGAAAAGGAGGTGTTTATTGGCTTGTGATAAAATTTAGTCTGCAGCTGATCATCGTTGGTCAGTGTTTCTTCATCTTGTCGGGGGTAATATTTAGGACAGTGGCTTGATGCGATGGCATCATAGAAGAAGAAAATAAGCTACTTGATATATCTAGCAGGTCCTGATCTTGTTTTTAAAGGTACTTCAACGTAGTACAACGTAGTACAACGTATTCTTGATCGGACCAAATTGGGCATTGATTGTGAGACACACCACGTACCGATTGGATAAAGTGATGTGTCTACGGAGTACTTTATGTATGAATCAGGGTTTCATTGTGTGCGATTCTGCTACTCATAAAGTTACTGAAGGAAGTTCGTGATACCCCGGAGTACATGCTCAATGTGGATAAACATAGACAAGCGCCCACCGTCCCAGTGAATCCACTTGTCACTACTCGTACTAGCCTTGCTGAAACTCATACCGCTGTTTATTAGCCCCTTTGTAATATAATCCATGCTCTTGAGTGAATAGCCCAGTATTACAATTCTCTGCTGCACGCAGCCTCCTCTCTCTTCGCCTACTGAGAAGATGACAAGACAAGGACAAGGCACAAAGAAAATTGTATATATCTATAAAAAAAAGTAAAAACACAAATAAAAAGAGCCGAGCGGCTGCCCTGCAGAGGCCCTGAACCACTAGAAAGAGAGTGGAGTGCAGCAGATGAAGCAACCTTGAAAAGCCAAGCGGCGCAACTCTTCCAATGGTTACCCCCTAACAAGCCATATTAGATCCTCCTGTAAGCGAATCAAAGACAAGTCGCTGAATCTTTTTGTCTTTGCCGCGACTGGCTTACTGTACCCGCGCTGATCCATGCCACACCCGCTACTTATTGACAGGGGCCATTGTTTCGCCTCTGATGTCACTGATGCCACGATGTCTTGATGCTTGGATACGCGCTTCGCTTTCGTTTGCCCCCCCAATCACAGTTACTCATGACGTCCTGATAGCGATCCCCTAGAACAAGGATTTGAACGGCCACGTCTAGCTGTCATAGCTAGTAACATGCCTTGATGACCCAAATAAGATTGACAAGCAAAGTACGTGCACATACCCAGGTATCTGATGATAAACTGAAGGGCATCCATTCATTCAATCGTAGTTCGTTTTTATTTTTATTTTTATTGTTTTATTTTTTTAAAATAGAAAAAATCTTCTCCACCAGAAAGGGCTGCTCCCTCCCTCCACCACTTTGCTGCTTCAATGAGACTTTCAGTAAATGTAGCCGAATTCACCTTCTCCTTTTTATTTTAGTTTTTCGTCTCCCTCTTTGGTCGCGTATGCGCTTCAGTGTCCTTGTCTCTCTATTCGAGCTTCCTTTGCGCATCCCTCCAAGCCTCCCCCCTCAAAGGGGCGCTATCAAACCACCACCCGCTCCTACAAACTCGACACGACGATATCTATATCTCTGGACCCAATGCCGTTACTATTTTCTCTTTTTCAACATCGCTAGTGTCCTAATCACTCTTCCAGTAGCGCCCGCTCAGTTCAGCTCTATCCTTGCGCCAGCTCATCTTTTTTTCCTCCTCTCCAGAAATGGAGTCAATATCATTAGGTGGCGACGACCGCTCGTGGTCACATATGGTGATATCAACTGCTTCATCTCTTACACGGCGAGATACACAGAAGCCAGGAGATGGCCAGAATAGCGCAGGCATCGGTATTGTGAGCTTCTTGACTGCAATTGCAGTCTCCGTCATCATCTTCTTCGTCCAGCTATTCTTTTTTGCCATATTGAGGAATAAATTAGCAAGAGTTTTGTATGTACCCATGATATTTCCATACTCTCTATCGTTGCCTCAAGCTTCTAGTGCTAATATAGCAACTTTTTTTTTTTTCTCTCGTATGTATAAAGCAAACCAAAGACGTATCTTGCCCCTGAGCGCGAACGAACCGAATCTCCGCCAAGCAATTTCTTCACCATGATCAGAGACTTGGTCATGTACAATGATCGAGAAGTCATCAATAAGTGTGGGCTGGACGCTTATTTCTTTCTTCGATACCTGAAAACCCTTCTCATCATATTCACACCCATATGCGCCATTGTGATGCCAATCTTGATTCCCATCAATTATGTCGGCGGTCGCGGAAAAAATATCGATTTTCGCACCAACAGCACTGATGGCGATTCGAGTTCGAACAGTACCGACCCAAGCTTCGTACCTACAGGTCTAGACACATTGGCTTGGGGTAATGTAAAGGCATCTGACACTAGCCGCTACGGCGCTCACCTGTTGATGGCGATTCTTGTTGTTATCTGGGTCTGTACCGTCTTCTTCTTTGAGATGCGAGCCTACATCAAAGTTCGCCAGGATTATCTAACCAGCGCTGAGCATCGACTCAGGGCGTCTGCCACAACCGTGCTTGTCAACTCTATTCCCCTCAAATGGCTTAGCGAAGAGGCTCTATCTGGCTTGTTTGACGTCTTTCCTGGTGGCATTCGGAATATTTGGATCAACCGCGACTTGACCACTCTCTTGGATAAGGTTAACCTCCGAAATCAGATTCACGCCCAGCTTGAGGGTGCCGAAACAGACCTGATCCGGGCGGCCAAGAGAACGCAACTTAAAAAGAGAGATGCCGACGAAAAGAAGCAACGCAAGGGGCTGTCAAAGAAGGAAAAAGTCACCCGTCAAGCTGAGGAAGACGCCGAGGCCAAACGATTGGCCAATAGTGGCGAAGGGACTAACGACGGAAAGCGACACGACATTCCACACACAGTCGCTGACGGTGTTCGAGAGTCACAGATTGAAGAGGTGCATCAACAAGAGGTGCATCAACAAGAGGTGCATCAACAAGAGGTACATCAACAAGATGTACACAAGCTTCAAAACGTTGAAGAGGAGGCTGAGGATTCTGACGATGATCAGAAATCCCAAACATCTGACGGTAGCGGTGTGGCGGTTCTCAAGGGCATCAAGGGCATCAAGGGAGCTTTAAGCAAAGCTGGTGACCATATTGATGAATTTGGGACAAATAATGGCTTCATGACTCTGACGCGGAAACGTACTATCCCTAGCGAAGACGATGCTCCTTCGACTCGGGGCTATCAGTCCTTTGATGGCCATCGCACACATTCGCGAGGAGCGTCCGTGGCCTCAGCTAGTTCCACTAAAGCCATCCGCCAGAATGGGCCGTCTACAGTGGAAGGGAACACGGTTCGAAAGCTCGAAAATATTGATGATATGTACAACATGGAGGAGCCGAAATTCTGGCAATTTTGGAAGACTCCCGCAGGCGGGTATGCGTCCCCGGTCCCTCAGCAAATAGAGGGAGATGACTACATAGGCAAGCGCGGACTTGAGAAGAGAACAGTGTGGCAGAATATAAAAGGGTGCCTCCCTTTCACAAGTGAAAAGGTCAAGGAGGTGGGCGAATATCCCACTGCCTACAACGAGGATTACAAAGAGGACGAAGAAGAAACCCAAGCCGAATGGGCAAAATATCTTAAAAAGAAGGATCGTCCCACACACCGGCTAAGCCCTGTCTCATGGCTCCCCGGCTTTCCATTCATCAATAAAAAGGTCGACACCATTTATTGGTGCAGAGCCGAGCTGGCCCGACTGAATTTAGAAATCGACCAAGATCAGCAACATCCTGAACGGTTCCCACTGATGAATTCAGCTTTTATTCAATTCAACCACCAAGTGGCTGCCCATATGGCTTGCCAGAGCATCATTCACCATATCCCAAGACATATGGCACCCCGGATGAACGAAATTTCTCCTCGAGACGTCATTTGGAGCAACATGGCCCTCTCTTGGTGGCAAGAATGGCTTCGTACTGGTGCGGTTACTCTCATCGTGTTGGCCATGATCTTCTTGTGGGCAATTCCCGTAGCTTGGACGGCCGCCCTGGGTCAGTTAGATCAGTTGATTCAGCAGACATCGTGGCTCGCGTTCTTGCGAGAGAGTTCCGCGCTTGAGAATGCTGCCAAAGCAGTTGCTGGTGTTCTTCCGGCCGCTGTACTTGCGCTTCTTCTCTTCCTCGTGCCGGTGATTCTGAACCTTCTTGGAGAGATTAAGGGCGCCAAGACCGGAGCCCAAAAGTCCGAATTCGTCCAAATCTTTTACTTTACCTTTCTCTTCGTCCAGGTTTTCCTGATTGTCTCGATTGCGTCGTTCTTTGCCGCGTCCATTGACAAATTGGTCGACAACATCTCGGAGCTCGATTCGGTAAAAGCTGTGCTGGACCTCCTTGCAACAAATTTGCCAAAAGCGGCAAACTATTTTTTCTCTTACATGATTCTTCAGGCTATGTCAACTAGCTCTGGTACTCTATTGCAGATTGGGGCTCTCTTTGTCTGGTTCATCCTGGCCCGGCTGCTAGATAGTACCGCACGTAGTAAGTGGTCTCGAAATACCTCACTGAGTGATGTTAACTGGGGTACCTTTTTCCCCGTTTACACCAATTTTGCGTGTATCGCCATCGTTTATAGCGTCGTCGCACCACTCATTTCAATCTTTGCTGTCATCACATTTGGCCTCCTCTGGGTCGCCCAGCGGTACTCGATGCTTTACGTTACTCGGTTTGATGTCGACACTGGTGGTGTGCTGTATCCTCGGGCAATCAACCAAACATTCACGGGAATTTACGTCATGGAGCTTTGTCTAGCCGGTTTATTTTTCATTGTGGTGGATGACCACGGCAATCATACTTGCACGCCACACGGCATAGTCATGATCGTGGTGTTGATTCTGACCATTATTTATCAAGTCCTCCTTAATCTCTCATTTTCGCCTCTTTTCCGATATCTACCCATCACATTTGAAGATGAGGCAGTTTTGCGCGACGAAGCCTTCCAGCGAGCTCAGGACCGCCGCTTTGGGCTATCGGGCGATTCAGACAATGAGGATGAAATTGGCGATGAAAACGGAAGTGTTACAGCAGAAAAGGCCTCCAACTCTATGGAGAGCAGAGAAGACATTGAGTTGAGCAACATCCAGCCAGTAAAGGGGAAGGGGGGCGTACGAAGTCGAAATGCCGTGAAGAAGGTCGGATCCTGGGCCAAGGGAGGTGGAAAGCAAGTAGGATCATGGGCCAAAGGCGGCGGCAATCAACTTCGAAAGCTAGCCATGATGGATACCAATGCTCAGGCTGCCGAGTACCGGCGGAAGCAGCGAAACAAGGATCTCGAATCTCAGCGCGCCATAGGAGAAGCGCTATACGGAGGAATCCACGACGAAATTGAAGACCTTACTCCGGATGAGAGAGATATCCTAGTTCGGCATGCCTTCCTCCACTCGGCCCTGCGTGCACGTCGACCCGTCGTTTGGATCCCTCGCGATGATCTAGGTATAAGTGACGATGAAGTCCGCCGCACTCGCAGTTTTAGCGAGCATGTGTGGATCAGCAACGAGGGCACAGCACTCGACAGCAAAGTGAGAGTGGTTTACGGCAGATATCCACCAGATTTCTCGGAGATTGACTTGATTAATTTGTAAAATGATGGGAACTTAGATGAGAGCTCTAGCGTGGCGTTTTTTTTTTTTTTTCTTGAATTGTTTTTTTTTTTTTTCTTGAATTATTTCCTTTACTATTTCCAAAGAAAAAAGAGTGGTTTAAGGTGTTGCAGGATTTTTTTCATTTTTTTTCAATGGCGTCAACGAGGTTCAAGACGAGAATAACTGAATACCCTGAAGAAGGAAGATGATACAATGAGACCAATAGAGAGGGCCGGATCAAAGCAGATGCCTGTACCCTGTGGAAGATAACATGGAAAGCGACTCTTAGTAATCCATATAAGTAGTACATTTTATCATCTTATTGGTAGAAACAAGAAGATTAACTGATAATATTCCACATGAATCATATTCAAATAAAGATGAGCTGAGCTACATAGAGTGATTTGATTTGGAATCAGCGGCGTCAATGACGGAATTTGGCTATTGGAAGCCATAACCCCGCATCTGACTTAAGCATGAAAGTTGCTATTGGAAATTGTTAATTATAAATCAAGAACTCTGCATTGGTGTACCATATACGGAGTAAGAGTAAAAATGTCATCATGTTAAGTTAAACCAACTTCCCCCAATATCTTGACATATAAATATCATAAGAGTCCTTTTAACATATCAATTCTACTTCAACTAAAGGATCCATACCTAGCAAAATTCAAAAACGAAGTCTAAAGAAAAAAACCTCACTTTATAAAAATGAGCGACAATAGAGCTAGAATGCCCGGCCAACCCGTCCTCTCTAAGACCGGCCACGCCACAGCGCGCATCAATGGCACCGTCGTAGCAGAGACCAAGGAATGGCGTGAGACAGACGGTAATGTGTATTTCCCACCGGGAAGTGTCAAGAAGGAGTTTTTCCAGGGGACGGATTTGAGTACTTATTGTCCGTGGAAGGGAGATGCTAGGTATTATAGCATTGATGTTGATGGTGAGTTGATAAAAAAAAAGAAATCATGTGTGAGAGTCATGGGTGGATTTAGGGTTTTTTTTTTTTTTTGTTTTAGGGTTTTTTTTTTTTTTTTGGCTAATGTTTGATGATGGGGGGGGATTTAGGCCAGAAGCTTGAGAATGCGGCTTGGTATTATGATAAGCCGTTTGATACTGCTCTCGATTTGAAGGATTATGTGGCATTCTGTAAGTTGGTTTTGTTATGTGAAAAGATATTTTAAAAATGACATGTGCTGATGTGGTGGGGATAGATAAGAACAAGGTTGATATTGTGGCGGAGTTGTAAGAATATATGAAAGCCTTCAAGGCTGATGCAGAATATAATCAATTTTTGATGTAAATGCTGCACATTTAGCGGTTGTATTTGAGGTTTTTATATACTGGTTTATGTCTTGAATAGCCATGTACAGGATTGGTTATACAGTTGCTAAGGTGTATTGTAAACATTGTATATTCATAAGTCGCCCGATGCTCGAATCTTGAAAAACAATAATATAT
>JACBYL010000881.1:0-96078 GCA_015266385.1 Trichoderma oligosporum | reverse complement strand
CCCCATGTTGGCTATTTGAACACAAGTTGGAACGGCTTAATTGTCCAAATCAGTACTACAAATAACGTCCTTCCAATCATCCAGAAGCTTAATCGTCTTATCACACTTGTTCCTGATGATCTCGTATGCATCAGGCCCCAGCGCCATTCGGATAGGAATTGTCTTGCCTTCAGCAACGCCCTCTTGGCGGACAAGATCCACAATGATGGATACCCCTTTCTTGGGATCACCCCTCTGTGCGTGATTATATTCTGTCAGTAACTTATTAAAAGCGTTCGAAGCTTCTATATACTCTGGGATATTGGATTCTATGGTTTTGACGTTACTTGGTGTCAGAAACTCGGTTTTGAAGAAGCCAGGCTCGATCAGCAATGTTCGGAGGCCCAGCGATTGTACTTCACTATTCAAGCATTCAACCATGCCTTTTGATATGTGTTAGTTGTTGGTACATCATAATCATTCGCTATGATTGTTCTAAAAGTTTAAAACTTTACCTTCCAGTGCAAATTTGGTCCCCGAGTAGCCAGCATTGAACTCCATTCCGCTCCATCCTGAAATGGAGCTCATGAAGACATTGGTACCAGTTTTCCTTCCTCTAAAGTGCGGCAGCACAGCCTTGGTGACTTTAAGAGGACCAAACACGTTTGTCTCGAATACATCAAGGAAGTCTTTATAGCTAATAAAGTCTTGGTCAGCATTTCTCTTCATCCATCAAAGCCATGGGTGAGCCTCTCACGATAAGTCTTCCCAATTACCACCCAAACCATAACCAGCGTTATTGACGAGCACGTCAATCTGGCCATGAATTCCAATAGCCTCAGTCATGATCTCATTGATGCGTTCCTGGCTCCATGTAACGTCGAGTTGGAGCACCGTAGCATCGGTCTTTTTCAGACTTTCTAGACTCTCTAGACGACGAGCGGTTGCAATCACTTTGTCGCCGCGGCTGAGGATCTCATCGACAAAGGTTCGCCCGAAGCCGGAGGAGCAACCGGTGACAAGCCAGACGAGGGGTGCCATTATGGTGAAGGGAGCGGTGTTGTAGAGAGCAGGAGAGTCGCCTAAGTAGAGGTCAATTTAAGGTGTCAGTCTCTAATGAAAGACAGCGGTTTTTAGCAGAATATATATATACGTATATCATACGACCTTTGCCATCATTTTAACGTCTTTTCGTCACGGAGATAGCCAGCCGAAATTGACGATAAATCGTCTCGCCTTGTCTGGAGCGGAATGGAGCGGGGTGTCCAAACCAGCGGGGCAATAGTTGAGCGGAGCAAACCACTCAATCTTACTTGAACGCCCGTTAGATGCTGACACAAGTTATTAGACACAAAGGACATCTTTAGTCAAAAGATAGGTAAAAGAAGTTAGAGGGAATGTGTCGAACGACTTCTGATTGTCATTGCGTCTGATCTTTTCGGCGTTTGTCTTGAGCTGCATCGGACATTATATCATGTGGCTCAACAAACAAAAGAACTGTTCCATACCCAATTTATGATTCATTATTTGCAGTTTGATCGTTACAAACCTCACTAAAATCACCTTAGTGTGAGTTACGGACATGGAAAGATGAGCTTAGTGAGATAAATCTAGCTCCCAAATGCATAGCAGACACTATATCGACGTTTAAATAAGATAATTAGATTCAATGAAAGGACAGCAGAAAGAGTAGTGCTGGAAATTTTAATACGTACATAAGATAAACACACTCTCTTTGGTTTCGTCATCAGTAGATAGTTGATAGGTAGCTTATAGCATTCAAAGTTATGTTTATGAGCGATTAATTTATAGTTGCTAGATCGATGGACAGGCGTTATTAGATTTATGCTGCTTTGTGTTCAGCTAGACTATGAACATATGACACATGTTTGGCATCTTTTGGCTCTACTCTGAAATATATATAAACTGTTTGAAGATCTGCTATCCGACACTGTGAGTTCGTTTGGTTAGTGTGGCATTACTCTATATCATTTGCAACATCTCGACATAAATTAACAACACCTTAAAAAGGAGGAGCAACAAAATGCTCTGATTGATTCGACGGTTCCCAAGTTATGCTGTGGTCAACAGAGCACTAGCCCGCCTAATCCTTGACAACAGCTCTCGTGTGCGATCGATTCGACAGTTCCTGAGGCACTTTTTATTTTAAATCTAGTCAAGCATTCGAAGTTCTTGAACTCATGCTGCAAAGTAGAAAGAGGAGCTCTTAGCAGCACATGATGACTAATCGCCATCTTACTTAACCATTCCGACTAGCTTGGCCATTGATCGAAAATCCAAACCTCGTAACTCCGCGAAGCAGGAAGATTCAGGTAATCCAGACAAACAAACATAATTCGAAAAGATTAATGAAAAGTAAAAGACACAATCTTCAATTTGCTCTTTAACGAGCGCCTAACCACCATAACGTGATGCCGCCAAGAGGATACGCGTCTCAAGCTTGTCGAGCCTGTCGGTATTTGATCCAAACCTCATCATAACCAACGCTTTGTAAGGTGTCATAAATCTAGCGCTCACATAAATCTTTCTAGGCGGTTGAAAAGGAAATGCTCCCGGGATCTCCCTACGTGTGCGCTGGTGAGTCTATTTATCCCGTGGCCCGCAAAAATATTCAGCACTTGTTATTTAGGCGAAGTCCCCAGTTGCTAACGATGAAGGTAGTGTCACCGTCTGGGTAAGGCCTGCGAATATGCTGAATCTATAACATCAGAAGCAACTATTGCTACAAGGCTCGGTCATATTGAACAGATCTTGAATGTTAACAGTACGTCTTCATCTGGGACGTTCTCGGCTATCAGCCCTTCTCCGTCCATCCCTGGACCAGCACAGGCATTTCCGCTCCCTTTTTTCTTGGATTCAGAGTATTTGACGCCACTGGGGGTTAATTCTCTCTCTTGGAGTAATCAATCACCTATCCATCAAATTGTGGTCGAGAACCTTGAAGATGATCGAGTGGCCCTTTGTGAAAAGTACCTCTCAACAGTGCATAGATGGCTGCCTATAGTCAGTCGAAAGCGCCTCTTTGACGAACTTAACAGCGATCCAGCGGATGGAGATGGCTGTTTTGATCTTTTCCTGCTTTGTATGAAGCTATGCATCACGAAAGATGAGAAATCTCCCAGAAATCATCCTTTATATACGCTGGCTAAGTCGCTTTGTTCAACATCAGAATCTGCGGGCTTTGTCTCCCTAAGACTCGTTCAGGCTCTCGTCCTCTTAACATTTTATGAATTCTCTCATGCCATTTATCCCTGTGCATATTCTACTCTTGGTCGCGCATCCAGATTAGGCATTCTTTTAGGCCTATACGATAGGAAGAATAACCAGCTATTTAAGCCTGCTGAGACTTGGACTCTTCGTGAAGAGCAGCGCCGGACATGGTGGGCCATATTCTTGCTCGATAGGTATCTTGAAATCCTTCACCCTCACTTCTAGCAAGGATGGCTAGTAACATACATTACACCAGGCTCATGAACATCGAAACGAACCTACCATTTGCTACCCCCGAGCCAGTCCAAGATGAGTTGCTGCCGATCAACGATGCTGACTGGGATAATGGAAAAATTGTTCCTAGCGAGCCCCTATTTACTACATCATTTAGCAGTATAACAGCTGTCGGCCCCTTCGCTAGGATGTGCCAGGCCGCTCATATGCTAAGTAAAGTCATGAACCATAAGGCAAATAAAAAAGCTTCGCAGGACGTTGGTAGCTTCCTATCCGAAGCTTATGCGCTTCACTCTGCGCTATCGGCATTACATCTCTCTGTTAAGGAATCATTATTGGAGGGAAAACCTGCAGACTATCTTGGAAAGTCTAGTATAGTTGCACTCTCTTTCTGTTGTTCTGCTCAACTTCTTCTCTACAATATCTACGGGTGCAACGAGCCACTAGTGTTTATAGAACAAGATCGAACTGCCATGGAGACGCAGCTGCAAAGCGTGAGCCTCAATGGAATCAAATCTATCGCCTCTAGCGTGGTACCCGACATCGCACGCGCCAATATCGGATGCCCTCTCGTCTCGCAGTGTTTATACCATGCAGCGACTGAATGCGCGTGGTTCATACGAGAAGATCACGAACCACATATGTATAGTGCCCTGGAAGTTCTCGTGCGCGGCTTGGAATCTATTGAAGAACGTTGGAGTATCGCGGCGGAATATGTTGCATTGCTTCAACAATCTGGCGTTTTAAACCTACTCAATTCCGATATGGATACGTCAGGCACAATGACGCCACCCTCATCTGGATAGTATGCACAGCGGACAAAAATAAATCAGGAGTGTCGAACTTCTCCTGTCATTGTTTCTGTTACAAGATCTAATCACGGAACGAGAGAAAACTTGATTCAGAGATTAAATGATGACAACTCAAATTGTATGAATATCTGACCTTCAGGCCTTAGCACATGAATGCTTACCTCATCCTTGGCCTTAACAGAATATTACTCGTCAACGTCTGTCGATCGAGCCACTTCGGCCATCTTTGCATAGCCTTCATTCAAATCTTTCAGTCTTTGTTCAAATAAACCATAACAATCCGTTCCTAGTTGTATTCTCAAGGCCTTGCTCTTATCATGTTCCGCCCAGATACTCTTGAACAAGCCTTGGCTCTCAACAGCATCAACAATTCTATCACCGAATTTGACAGTATCGCCGCGCAGCATTGTCGTGTCATTTGATACTGCATTTACGATATCGACCCAAGCTTGGATCTTGGGCTGGTAATCTTCTGAGATGCCACCATCTGCCATGGAATGATTGGCTGAGAAAGGAGTTCTAAAGCCTCCTGGCTCAACAATCATGGTTTTGATACCGAAAGGCTCGAGTAGAGTGGCATACGACTCAGTCAGGGACTCGGTTGTGGCCTTTGCAGCACTGTAAAGCATTTGCTCCGGTTTTGGGACAAAGCCCCAGATGGACGATATGCTAATGAGGGTGCCTGTTTGGTGGCGGCGTAAGGTCGGCAGCAATGCCTTCCATACGCGAATATAGCCAAATAGATTGGCCTGCAAATATTGTTGAGTCTGATTTTCACTCATGTCTTCTACTGCTCCGAGCAAAATATTTCCAGCATTGTTCACAACCACCCAATGAATCGGGCCTTTCTCTTTGCTGAAACGTTGTTCTTCTTGTGTTACAAGTTCCTCTATAGTTTCCTGAGCGTCAGGTAGAGAAATATCGAGCTGAAGCCATTGACCGCCAAGTCGGGCGAATTCTGGATTCTCTGAGGAAGCCTTCTTAATATTACGCCCGGTACCGATGACTCGATGACCAGCGCGGAGAGCGGACAAGGCCATGGCGAGGCCAAGGCCCGAGGATGCACCAGTGATGAACCATATTTTCCTAGATTGAGTAGCAGATGCCATGACGATTCTACTTTCTCCGTCAATTATGACTAGAAGTTTAAAAGATAATGATCGAGTTGGATTTGTATTGTATGCTGAGAAGTTTTGGGGAACCAACAATCGCTTTACACGAGATCAGTCGTTATTTATGCTAATTCAAGTGACAATTCTCAAACTAATAATAGAGATATACAGTTCCATGTTTTTTTTTTTTTATCTGGTCATTGAAATGTTGCTTAACTCCGCTCTCGTCCGTACTTGCGACTCGCTTCTTTGTCCGCTCTGAGGTCCGATATGCGAGATATTTAATTAAGCTTTAAATCCAAGTTAATCACTAGTCTCCTATCAAACACGGCATAAGTTGACTTTCAACTCTCTTTGAGAGCGGCCTGGAGCGGCCTGGAGCGGACCAGGGCGGAAGATGCCGCTTTTCGAATGGAAGATTACGGCCAGTGCGAATTGTATTTCCGATACAGCCTGGCTTCTTCCTTTTTGAAATGGAGTCACAGAGAGGTACGTCAACGATCACGGAGATAGCTTTACATCGCTACGGAAATTAATAATTATGTTTAATTTGTCTACAATCATGGCTTGTCTTAAATTATTTATCCTTCTAGTCGTTAATTTGCGTCTGCTGTTATTATGATCAAGTCAAGTTAGCTAAAGGTATAAGAGCGGTAGTTGGCTCAAAGTCTGAACAAGTATTGTCCACCAAGTTGCCTGGCATTCCAAAAAGAACACACCTCTCAGATCATTCAAAATGTCATCTACCAAGCTTATTGTCATCCTTGGTGCTACTGGTAACCAGGGCGGCTCCGTTGCCGACACATTCTTGTCTGAGTCTGGTTGGCAAGTTCGTGCTCTTACGCGAAACACCTCAAGCGCCAAAGCTCAAGCTCTATCTTCTCGTGGAGCTGAGATAGTCCGTGCCGATATGGATGATAGCAATTCACTTGAGCTAGCTTTTCATGGTGCTCACGCTATCTTCGCCGTCAGCGACTTCTGGGGACTGTACAGAGATCCGGCTAACCAGGACAAGCCCAAGCCGGGGCAGCCGCTGAATGTTTGGGCGTCGGAGTATGAAGTCCAGCAACTAAAGAATGTTATCGATGCAGCTGCAAAAGTATTGACTCTGGAGCGCTTCGTCTTTTCTTCTCTTTCAAACGCGACGAAATGGTCCAAGGGAAAATACACCCATGTGTACCATTTTGACTCCAAGGCCCAGGCTGAAGACTACGGAAAGGAGAAATATCCTGACTTATGGGCCAGAACGAGTATCTTCCAGGCAGGATATTTTCTAAGTAACTTTGTTACGAATCCGATTTTGCAGCCCGTCAAGGTAAAAAGTGCTACATATATTGATTATCTCAATTGTATACTGATATGGCCACAATAGGGTGATAATGGGATAGTCCAGTTCGTTGGCAAACTAGATCCAGACAACAAACTCCCCTTCATTGCTGCCGAGAAGGATACTGGCCCCATCACGAAGGCACTGGTGCAAGAGCCCGCGGGGAAGAATCTCATAGGATATAGAGGATGGCTTACTATGCGAGAGTTTGCAGCTGCCTTTACGCAAGCGACCGGTCTGGCGGCGGAAGTGGTTCAGTTGCCTAAGGGCGAGTGGAAGCAGGAACTTTCGTCTGATCTTAAGTTGGAGCTGGAAGACAACTGGGCATATTGGGATGAGTTTGGCTACGAGGGCAGAGATGACCCTACGATTATTCATCCAAAGGATGTAAGTGATTCTATATATGTAAAAGCCCGCGCACAGAGACTAACATCTGAAAACTTAGTTGGCATCGTTTCCCAAGCTAGATACTGTGTTGAATTATATCAAAGAGCAAGACTGGACAAAGGTTCTAGGGCCGGTTTAAAAAGGTGAATGTCTTATACGGCTTGGATTGGCGTTACTATATAACACAAACATAGCTACGATTAAGATATAATTTCGGGAGCTGGCAGATTGGCCATGATACTTTTCAAAACAGCGAAATATTGACATACTTGTCGTAATCCCATAATGCAAGCAAGTTCAGTACAAAAACTCTAGGACAAACAAGACTATAAAAGAAGGCACTTCTAATATTTCACGTGCAACTCAATATTTGATGCCATGGATAATTCTTTATTAAAGTATTTCAGCTACGAAGCAAAAAAAAGGAAAATTCACTGACACCTGAGGGATTCGAACCCTCGCCTATTTCTAGACCGCGAATAGATCGTCCATTGTATTGAACAAGACCTGAACACGGCGCCTTAGACCGCTCGGCCAAAGTGCCTTTAGCAGATGTCAGAGTTGAGACCGCAATCGGCTTTTGAAGCAGCGCTAAAGCGAAGCGAAAATTGCAAGAGTGTGAGTGATTACCCTAGAATCAGAGTTGGTAATATAGTGAAAGAAGAAGTTGGGGCATTTTTTAAATGAATATCATTATATAAAAGAATCTTGAATATCATGGACAGTGAGAAAGTAAATATGAATTCTGAATTGTTGGTCGTTTTGCTATAATTGGAGAAGGCAGTGGTCTAGAAATGGAAATGATGGACTTCATGATAACATAGAGTTAGAAGCAATGTAGCGTAGCATACATGTACTTCATATAGAGATCATCTGAGAAGCATATCCCTTTAGACATTGATCAAATCTCTATATCAACTCACTCAGAGGTTGCAACTAATCTTCTGCGATAATTTACTATCTTCAAACATGATATGGTTGTACTTCTGATCAAAGCTACTCCTCGACACAGTCTCTTATATCACTCACTAATAAGTCTTGTTTACTCAGGACCTGTAATTTAGAAATCCAAGCACAGAGAAAGTAATAGAACGACAGTTTCTTCTATCTTGATACATATTGAACAAAAAAAGAGGCAAAGAACCTTCTAATAAAAAGGAAAACAAACAAATAAGAATTAAACCTCCTCCGGGAAGGCTCGAACTTCCAACCTCCTGATTAACAGTCAGACGCGCTAGCCAATTGCGCCACAGAGGATGATTCATTGTTTCCAGCTCGTCCGAATTTTAGCCATATATTCTATCGCCACTCACTTGAGTCTCTGTTTTTTGCCATCTATAACTTTGCCGCCTCAATCTGTAGTACAACAACACGGGGGATTAAATAAGCGACTCTAACTTAATACATCAAAGGCAATTTTACCCAGTAACCTCATTCGGTGCTAGAAAGAAAGAGAACGAGGAACTCTGCGTAGGTAAAGAACTCCGTAAAACAAAACCCCCCCATCTACACTTGGACCAATTAGAAGATGAATAAAAACTACGTGATGGGGTGAAAGCACGAGTTTTGGCTAATTGATAGAGTATGAGAGCATGGATACTTTATTTTAGATTTAGATCAATAGAATATCGCAGCTTAGCATAGTGATAAATATTCTCAATCTAAGAATCAAGATCTCCAGTTATAAGGATATTCTCCTTAAAACACGGTAAATAAGTGTCTCTCGCCCAAGCTATTAGCTCCCGAACGCCAGCAATAACAGAATAAATGTTCCTCAAGCTCTTGCTTGTGTCAAACAAGCACTCTGCCTATAATTTAGTCTTCCTATCATTATAAGTAGGCATTACGAAATGCCATTGGTGTCCCTGGACAAAGATTCCCGGGATAAAACCAAGTTTCGATAATGCTTCTCCTTCATCTATTTGTGCATCAAGACCATGGGCCAGACGCTGTTTAAGAAGCTTCTGCCTAACACCACATCGAAGATAAGCCCACTGAGCGGCATACCAGATGCCAATTTGTAGCTTCGCCCTATGTCACCCTATTCTAGGCTTCTTACTCTTATACTGAGTAGAAGAGGGTAAAATTGTATTGCATGACACTCTGTAAGGTTGATGGATTTAGTAGGCGTAGTATTACTAGGTAATTTATAGCAGTCTCTAGTTCCGGTTGGTCAATTGTGGTGGCACCGCGGATATCAATTATCGTAGCTAGAGATAAAATCGGGTTGAATTCCCGGGCTTCAGTACTGTAAAACACAAGACTTAGTACTTACTACATCTACACATTAGAAGAAAGAATAAGCTTACTAGATCATAACGTTAGAGTTATTGAATTGAAGGTTATTCTCGAATATATATTGAAGCAGGGGGGAATGTACTATAGTATTCCAACTAGCCTCGTCATATCTTGAGTTTCCACAGTTAATGGCCTTTGCTAAGATACTCTCAACCTCAGCAATAGGTGGAATCCGTCTGGGTAAAATCATCAGCTATATCCTCAGACTTAAAGAAGTACCTCCATTGACTGTCTTTTAATTTTTCCTTCGTGAATCTTTGATCTTGCATGATGGTCGGTTTAAAGGCAGCTGGTAAAATATCAAAGCCCCGTCCGATTTCTGTCATGGTAATAAACAGCGTTTTCGCGACTGCAGGCACTGAAATCTCATTAGCCGTTCGAAATTCAATGCCTTTCTCGCACAGTCGCAAGCTCATCATCTGCATCTGAGTGGACGACGGTCTTGGTATGTATGGAGCTAGCGTCAGAAGCTGAGATTGAAACTGCAGAGCTTGGAATGCTGCGACATCCTGGCCAAAGTGTTGCATTAGGGCGGCGCTTTTCTGGATATTTGATATTGAGTTATTATCGTCATCAGCGTTCGTATAATTAGATGGAGAACTAGTGAGACTAGAGCTTGATATATTCTTGCGTTTCTAGTAGCCGGAGGATACTGGATCAGACATTCATTGCCTTAGGAAGGTTAAGAGACGCTGGCTCAAGGATGTAAACCTAAGTAATGATTGGCCCACTATTCATATCCTGGTATGTTCGAATAAAATAATGTAAAAATTCGGAAGGGCATATATTTCTTGACTAGTTGATCTAACAGTTGTCGACGCGTTTGGATCTTGCTACTCTTTCATCCGTTGTTTGTACTCTGTAAAGATAGTGCGTTGGCCTGGCAATTACTCCAAAGGATAAATATCAGGTTCCTGGAGGGGGACCAAGGTCAGCAAATGATACAAATCTGTATAAGAAAGCAATGTTTTGGCATAAGTATCAGAAGATAAGATACACTGCAAACGGAATTTTCTCTCAAGTTGACGCTGATACCGTATGATGGTCAAGGTGGTGGATTTGTGGCCAATGAATCGAGGCGTGGCTGGTTTTGTAATTGGAGGAGGAGCTACAAGTATGGACGTGCGGAGAAAGAAACAATAATGTTCAATGTAGCATTTACATGCATCTAGCGAATGTATACTCTACTCGCAACTCTCTGCATATGAATGCCGTCTTGATACACCAAATAGAGGTGATATAGAGTACAGATACGATTGACGAGTCGAAGTGTAAATATATATATATATATATGTAATGTACGTGTGGTGTTGCCTTTATTTCTCCTCTTCATTCTTACCTTTCCCATCTTATATTCCAACTTTGCTCCTCAACAGAATCTCTAGACTATACAGTACATGTGATGAACAAAAGAATCCTCAAAGGAAGCTTTATTTCACTAATTCACGGCTTTTTAAGATATGTAAAAAACTACCTCCTATATAATGCAATATCTAGCCCTAAAGGCTTTCTTAAGAAGCCTTCTCTTGTCTCCATAGGGCCTTGTAGGACTTTCGCGCCATATCTTCTTGCCCATGAAGCTGCAATCAACTTCATCTCCATCTCAGCCACGTTTCTGCCGACACAAGCTCTAGGTCCGTGGCTGAATGGAATGAATGCGTTCTTCTGTCGAGCTGTCACATTATCCCATCTCTCCGGCTTAAATTCATCGGCATCAGGGCCCCAGATTTCCTTGGAGTGGTGCATCGTGTAAGTAGGAACGCTGAGGACGGTGCCAGCAGTGAAGAATTCTCCACAGATGCTGATTCCGGGAGAATCATTAGGGATTTGACGAGGGAGACCAATACCAGAAGTTGAGTGGTGACGGAGAGTCTCATTGATGACAGCTGCAAGGTATGGTAGGTCTCGAACCATATCATATGTTGGAACCTGGACGTGTTCAGGAATAGCACCATCAAGTTCAGCTTGCAGTTTTTGTAGGACTCTGGGAGCACGAGCTACATAGTTCAGCAATGCACATGAAGAGTTGGAAGTTGTATCGCTTCCCGCAATCAGCTGTGTCAGAGCCTCCGCTGTCAACTCCTCTCTTCCGAGCGGCTCTCCCTTGTCATCGCGGCCCTCCATTAGTCGAGCGAGTAGGTCTTTGCGTTCAACATCGGGTGGGTTATCGATACGTCGCTTAACGGCGGCAATTGCAATTCCGGCAAGGTTCTCCACAGCAGCGAGACCGTTGCTATAGAAAGGATCTGGCATCCATTTGGCATAGGGCTTAAGCGCAGGGAAGCACCCGAGAGTGGCGCTCACTTCGCCACGACGATTCAAAATTTCAATGGCAGGCGCATAGATGGGAGGGCTGTCTGGAGCTGCTCGCACTTCTGCAAGATCTACTCCCTTTTCCAGCATGCCGAATGGAGCGCCAAAAGCAAGGTCACCGATGACATCAAAGGCAAGGTAGTTGAACCAAGGAAGACAGTCAATACGAGCTTCCTTTCGACCATTTTCGTCTTTATTCGTGCTCGTCTCGACAAGGCGATCCATCTGCTTGACAAAGGTTTCAAGATTTTGGTGAATATATGGTTCAAATTGGTTAATGGACTTTGCGGAAAAGATGTGCGAGACAATCTTTCGCTTGCGAGAGTGCTCATTGCGATCGCGTGTGTTGAACAATCCGCGGCGAATAGAAACGAAAGCATCATAAAAGTCTCTATCACAATGTGAGTTGATTCCAGCATTAAAATTATATATAAGGTGAAGGCTTACGATTTTAGGAAACCATTGCCGTGGCCATAGACGGCTTGAATGGCGTCGTCGTCTGCGATGGAGACGTGGTTGGGTTGGATCCGAACAAATTTGCCCATCTTCTTGTGTATATCATCCATGGTTTGATACCTATCGCCTCGGCGACAAACTGACAATAGCCATAGGTTTGTAAACTGTGCTGGGAAGGGAGCCGGAAAGCGCCGGAGATCTCCATATGTGATTAAATATTGGAACAAATATGAGGCGATCAATGCTCCGCCAACGGCTAGGATTGCCCAGGGCGACAAGACGTATTCAACCAACGCCATAGCCGTGAGCTCTCTTTTCCTTCTTCTTTAGCTCGATGACCTTGTTTGTTGTTGTAAAGAGGAGAGTTTATTTTTGGGTTGTCGTAGCTAATCGATGTTGTTTTGGAGACTAAACTCCGTAGCTCTTGTGGAGATGACGCCTCACTTTTGGTTGACAGGGCTGACTAACAAAGAAACGGTAAGCGTAAGATTAGGGAGTCTTCAGTTTGTGATTATCATCTGCTCTCTCCACGTTGGGTTGAATGAAGGCTTTGAAAAAAAAAAAAAAAAAAAAAAAAAAAAAAAATTGGGAAAAAAAAAAGAAAAAAAAAAAAAAAAAAAAAAAAAAAAAAGGCTGAATATGAAGACGATAAACCGACTTAATACGGAATCAGGGTTTGATGCGATGGACAAGCATCATTTATAAACTCATAATTATACAACCAGCCATGACACCTTTCTTCTTCAACCCCGCAATTGCCCCAGACTCCATGAAACATTAAATTGTGACAGGTAGGGTGAACCGGTAGACGGAAGCGGCTCATAGCTTTAGCCTTCCCTGGTATTCTTCCTCTCGTAATAAGACCGAAACGCGACCCGAGGTCCCTCAAGAGATTTCCGGCATGGATTATCGGCAATCGCTCCGTGGAAGATGACCAAAAGGCGCTTGGTTTCCCACGCTTTCATCACCCTTTTGAGGGTTTGGAGGCGCCGTTCCGCGGCTTTCTTCGCTGTAGATCCATTCTGCTCAGAGAGGCACGCGGTAATCCGGGAAGGGGAAGCGGTATTTCGTCGTTGTTGGACTCACATTGATTGGTTAGCATGGGCAATGGGCAATAGAATGACACACGTGACATGATGTGGAAGTACGGGTATGAGATTGAGCATCGATAGATAGAGTAGCAGTTGTGCCCGAAACGGTAGACAGACAGCCTTGCGTATTTGGTGATGAAGATGGATGATTTTGATTTATGCGTTGCTATTACTATGCTAGAGCCATCTACAAAGTGATATTCCTGGCTTCATAACCGTCAAGATCGATGTTTCCCTCGTTTCTCCGCGCCCATTTGTCTCGAGTCAGCATCCTCAGCGTCAATCAGTGTACACGCATGCTATAAGAGATTGACCAATCTCTCAAGAACCAATCAACTTGAATGCGTTTTCTCCAACTCTCTCTCAGAGAAGCCCCATAAAATATACAATAGTAAGCGGGAAAGCATCATTGCGCTGCTGCTTCTAGCAACATGCCGAATCTGACATCCGTTTCTTTAGTGAGTGGCGTCGCGGAGTCGCTCCCCTTGCAAAGTCCCCGCCTATGGGGCCTGTATCGGCCCCAGCTCTGCAACTCCCTTTGTTGAAAATTCCATGTCTTCTTTCGTCATAGCAGTTTGATTCAAAGAAGTGATCGTTTGGGGTTTCCATCTCGGTCGGCTTCGGTTTCTTGAACTTGCAATTCTCCTCCATGTAGAAATTCGAACGTCTCGACCGTTGGGAGCATGACATAGTCCAAATGGCCAATGAGCTTGAGGCAATCATCCGTTAAGAATTCATCATCATCTTCTTCTTGTTCTTCTGCATCAATCATGACGAAACCTGAACCATCCGAGTCGCCCTCATGATTGGCATCATTCCGGATTTCCCTCGCCTCATTGTTCTTGTCAAAGCTCTCATCTTCTGTTTGGCCTAAGGGGCGGATGTTCTCAGAGCAAAAAGATCTCCAACCTTTGCTTCTGTAAAGTTTAAGGTCTGGTGTCTGAGTGCCAGAAGCAGATATCACAGATTGAAGGGCTTTTCGATAAACATGCGCTTGATGAGAAAGGGGAGGATTTTGAGCCAATAGTGGGCTTCCTAAGTCGAAGCTATTATGGCGAGAAGGTGGTAGCTCACTCATATCTGTGATTCCGTCGATGATGATGCCATTAAAGTCACTATCGACGACGAGGTCATCCTCATCAACACTCTCTTCATCGTCACAGTCGTATTCGCTGTCATTTGGTGGCGGCGGCATGTGGGCGTCGGCGAGAGATAGGTGCGATCTCTTCAGCTGCGGAGAAGTAAATGTGAGATGACCATCTATGGAGTCATCTACACTTGTACTTGTAGATAGGCTATTAGAGGACGAGCCTCTAAGGGTTGTGGATGAGCTCTCTGAAGTTCCTGCAAGAGGAAAATCGTGCGTGTCTTCGTATGGTGGATCTGTGTGGCCAAAACTATCGACCGTACCGTCGTGATAACAAGATATTGTCTCCATGTCTTGATCTGGATAGTTATAACTATCTATTTTACCAAGTTAGCTTCTCGTGAATGTCCCTGTAGATTATTCTACAAGACGGCAATGATGGTAGATGATGTACAAGCAAATTTAACTTCCGTCGGTGATGTTGACGCGCAGCGGTAGTTTGTGTAGATGAGCAAATATATACGCACACTGACAGGAAAGAAGACTATGAAGGAAAAGGAAGGAAATTTCTGAATAGCAGTGGTGCTGATACTGCTGTTCTAATTTTTGCACGAGCGGTGAAAGGGGCAGTATAGAGAAAGAAATAGTGTTGGCAAAATTTACGAACTAGGGTTGTTCAATAGAAATGGTTTTTGGGAGAGAACGGGACAATGGAAAAGTTCTGGTAGAGTCCTATTCAGCCAGCTGTAATATGTCTTTGTGGCAGTTGTCATCTGAACAAGAGAGCTGTCAGGCAGAACGAGTTGCGAAGCCGGCTATCCATCCAGCTGAGGACACTTATGTACCTAGTCAAAATTTCTATTGCTCGGGTTTTATATGGACAAATTATAATTACGTGCTTAGACCAGTGAAGGTCTTCCTGGTTTTGGATATGTGTCTAATGAAAAGTGTTAACTGGGTCGATATCGTTCTTCACTGTATACTGCGAGATTATACATCGAGTTTGTGTGCTTTTGCTTTCTGGAGATTAAGCAATCATCGTATCGGATATTGGCCTTTATAATTGTATCTTTTGTATCGATATGGAGTTATATTCTTCCTCGTCATATCCGAGTCTGCAGAATGTGTGTTGTATTAATATTATTGGCCAAGTAAACTAAATGGAAAGCTTTATATTATATCTTATAAATTAATCTTTGGAATTGATATTATATCATTTGGTGCTTGGGATCTGGAAGCATGGCGTGTAGGTGTCGAGCTGCTTGTGAGCAGACAATGAAAGGATGACAATTAACGATACTGCTTTTATTAGCATTGTGAACAGGCAGCGTTAAAGACATGCTACTCGAGAAAAAGAAAATTATTCCGATTATTTTTTTGATTTATTTTTCTGAAAGACAAGAGTTCATTTATACATTTTCCTTTTCATAATAACAAAGTTGAACTCGTGTCTTTGGCTACTACTTTTACGCTTGTAATCCTTTTCGCAGCAATAAGCTGATTTGGGCAACGCTCTCCTCCGTCGTCTTCTGTCCTGCCATTAGATACAACACATTTCCAAGCACTCTGCAATGCACATTCCAGGGGCCGTTTGCGCCACCCAAGTCGCCTTTTATCAAGCTATCACGAAGGCTTTGTGCAGCATTGCTAAAGTACCCCGAGCCTGAGGCATCCTTCACATGAACGGCGAGAACACTCCCCAAGGCCCATATTCCCGAAACCCGGTCTGTATTGCGAGAAAGATCTTCTACAAGAGCGCGAGGCCAGACTGACCAAACATCGGCCGTTGATTGACCGCTTGAAGAAGGCGTTTGTGTGGAAGAAGGGGTCGTCGTCCAACCCTGAAATTTGGCCCAGTCCCATGATCCTTTTTGTTCCATCTTTTGCATCTCTCTGACTGACTCAAGAGCGACCTGGCAGCCTACGGGATGAGCCGTGTAACTATGCCCATGGAGTAACGCATCGGTTTTGTCTTCAGAGTTGAATGTCTGGAAGATATTCTCAGACGCGAGTGTCGTGCAGAGTGGGACGAGGCCTCCGGTGAGAAGTTTCGCGTGGACGGAGATGTCGGCATATGTGTCAAGGAAAGAAGATGGTGAGAAGCGGCCGAGACGGTAGAGGCCAGTGAAAACTTCGTCGAAAATTACGGGGAGGCCGCTCCAGGCAGTGGCATCGCTAGAGGGTTCTTCCACTGAGGTATTGGGTTTGCTGAAGAGATCTGGTGACCCGCGGACGACGTTGACGAGAGCACGCTGGAAGAGAGGATCACTAGATCGAATGAGTCAGTAAAGAGCTTTCGTGGATAATGATGATGATAATGCTTACATTAACGCCATGCCTCCAGCACCGAGAACAATAGGTTCAAGGATGAGAGACCCAAATCGACGACCCTGTTGATTGAGCTGTCGGAGCGTTTCTCGGATAAAGGCCTCATAGCGAACGTGGTGGCGCTTTTGTTCCCTACTGTGAATGTCAAAGATTTCTGACAATGAACCAAACTCTCCATCTTCACCCAAGGCCTGCCTCAATTCCTCAGGCACATTGACACGCCATTTGCCATTGACGCACAAAATAGTCGGGTAATCAAACCAATATCCTTTGCCTTCGTACCACTCAACCTTGTCATTATATCCACACGGTTCCGCACTATCCATTGCCCCAATCGTATCTCCGTGATAACTACCCTTGAGCCCCAAAACTCCGAGCTTCTCCTCTGTTGCCCATCCATATCGGAGCTTCGCTGCCCGGAGACCCATCTTGAGAGCGACCTCGATGCCCGTACTGCCATTATCGGAGAAGAATACGCGAGAGAGACGCGGGTTGCCCATTCCCGCAAGGAGAGTCGAGGACAGGGCAGAAGCAGGACGATGGACGCCACTGGCGAACATGACGTGACCATAGCGGCCGGCAGCGTATGCAGCGGCTAGAGTGAGCTTTGGGTTGGCGTGACCGAGGCCTTGGGTCCACCAAGAAGCAGAACCATCGAATGAGGCTCGAAGGAGATTATCGGATCGTGAAGATGAAGGCGATGATGATGATGGTAGAGGAGAGGAGGAGGGGGGAGTGACCGTCTGGAAGTAATCACCGTAAGCGGAGTCGATAACATTGATATCCCGTGGAGAGAGAAGGCTGTGCTGCGTAAAGGGGTACCATATATTTTGAAGAGCTTCAGTGGCCATGGAATTTAGCGACGCGATGCGCTGTTCGTGACGGTTATCCAAGTGCGAGACAATATCAAGAGTTTTTTTATCTCTCGACTGCTCCTCATAATACTGAGCCATTGCACGAGCATCGTCCTCAAGGCTTGATATCCTTTTAGGCGGTTCTATCACGCCAGCGACGGGGACGTCATGGTTTTCTGCAAAGTATTCTGACAGATATTCAAAGTTCTGATACTTATCCTCCTTGAACAATAATATTGATTCAACATCATAGCCTCTCATGCGAAGTGACTCAAATGCTGATATCGTTTGCGAGATGCCTCCGAGACGAGAATCACCCACAAGCACAACTGGTAACCGAAGAGGGGCGTATAAATCTGCCTGAGTCGTTCCCGATGGCCCGGGCGAGTGAACTCCTCCAGCAGTTTCGACGAAGAGCCAATTTCTGCCGATGTTGGCGCACTGGGCCGCGTAATCTCTGCATTGGAAGAGGAGAGCTTCGTTGGAGGGGATGGTCTAAGATGAGAGATGAGCCAAAAACAGTAAGAGAGATGTTTTCAATTGAACTGCTGATGATGGTGGAGATAATTTCTTTGAGTGTGAACGAACAAGAGGGAAAATTACAGGTCACCTACGGTGTTGGCGAGTCGAGCTGCAATGTGTGGGCTGACTGGGATTTTATACTGAAAGAGAGTCTTATGTGAGACGTCCGGAGCGAATCTCTGTATATGACTATATGAGAAGGACATGAAGGTCAATCAACCGCACACAATAACCTAAGAAGTGGCTTTTTTTTTTTTTCAATCATCTATTTTCATATGTTAACTACCCTTGCTCTCTTCTCAAAGACGATGAATGAATACAAACAAAGAAGTTTCTTGTACAAAAAGGGTCATCACCTACACCGATCATCAGCCTCACTATCCGGCCCCGTTGAAACAGGCTTCAAAAAGGCTACAGTCCCGGAACTCCGATTCGTCCTCGCCGCAGCAGCCTTGCATAGCAGTGTCGAAAACACCGTTTTGCCCACTTCTGTATTCGCACCAAAGATTTGGTACGCGCGGAGGGAACGCCAAAGCGGTGATGCGAGCGGTGGTGGTGGTTGCGGCATAGTAATAAGTAAGTTAATAGTAACACTGTATGAATTACTTATTCCTAAAGAAAAAAAAAAGAAAAAAAAAAGAAAAAAATAGACAGAAAACTAGCTACGAATGTGAGGAGAAGGCCATCTGTTGTTTGTCGATATTGAAAGAGTTCAAAACCATAGATTGGGTTAAACAAGGGAATGCGGCTTGAGTCCCGGAAAGGTAATAGCGGAGATTTGACTGTTTGTCTTTGAGTGACTCGTCCGTTCTTTGTCTTATTTTGTTGGGAGGCGTTGCCGATCTCCGTTCATCGTTTATAGAGTGGAGCAATAGCTATTAGCTATAACTTTAGTGAAGAAGCCGGACTGGAGAGAAGAAGAGAGAGAGAGAGAGAATGAAATCCCTCATTGCTGGACTAGATAGTACTTCTGCTACTATTACTACTACTAACTAATAGTACCTGTAAAGGTCGTTATCCATATCTTAGTAGACGGAGTACCCGCGGTAAAATGTCAAATTGCCCCAACATGGCCAAGCGGCTTTTTAAAATTTTATCACTCGGGGTTTCTATATTTTAATTATTTAATAAAAAATTAAGTGAGGAATTGCAGTTATTGAATTGGCAATGCTTTTTGCTATAGTGAGATATAGCTGAGTGGGTTGTGTTTGCTTTCTAAACAGCATGCTGTGTGTGGACGCCGATACAGGCCGAATGCGAAAAGAATTTATTTGATTTACATGGAATCAGCTGCAAGGCACAAACATAAAAGCATCAGCTCTAACAGATTTGATTGAATGGAGAGAAACGAAGAAGATTTCAATTGATTCAAAAGAAACAAAAATAGAGTCCAATCAAAAGAAGAAGAAGAAGAAGAAGAAGAAGAAGAAAAGGCCTAAACAGCCATGCCTCCAAATCTCGACAAAACCCTCGCCTCTATTCTCTCATCGCGCTCCTCTCAAGGTCGTCTTCGTCGCCTCACTATTCCTTCACCCAACTCCGTCGACTTTTCTTCCAACAGTTATCTATCGCTTTCATCTAACCCAGCAGTCAAATCCGCTTATCTATCTCTCCTCCGGCCTCATCTACAGTCTACGGAACCTGAATCTGGCTTTGGTCTCGGGTCTGGAGGCTCTCGCTTACTAGACGGCAACTCAACTTTTACAGAAGAGCTAGAAGGCCGAATAGCAAAATTTCATAATGCTGAGGCAGGACTGCTGTTTAATTCTGGATTTGAGGCTAATACAGGATTATTTGCTTGCGTACCACAAAAGGGAGATGTCATTGTTTATGATGAATTGATCCATGCAAGTGTTCATGATGGCATGAAATTAAGCAGGGCGCATAGAATCCCCTTTGCGCATAACGCTGTGTATGGTGATGGTGATGGTGATGGTGATGGTGATGGTGATGGTGATGGTGATGGTGGTGATTCTACGATCCCGGAAAAGGCAAATGGGGAAAGTAAATGCCAGAGCTTGGACGCCGTATTAAGGTGCTTGACGGAGGGTACAGAAGGAGCTGATGCGAGACATGGCAGGAAAAACATCTTCATCGCAGTGGAGGGAGTGTATAGCATGGACGGAGATGTCGCTCCTCTAAGAGAAATCGTGGAGTGTATGGAAAAGAGGCTACCCCTGGGGAATGGCTACATTATTGTGGATGAAGCACATTCTACAGGAATATTTGGGCATCAAGGAAGGGGATTAGTCTGTCAGCTTGGACTGGAAGATCGAATATGGGCTCGTGTGCATACTTTTGGTAAAGCCATGGGCTGCTCTGGAGGTAATTTTGTTTTCTCTCTCTCTCTCTCTCTCTCTCTCTCTCTTTAAAGCAAACGAGCTTACATGAATACCTATCTAGCCATCGTACTCTGCTCGTCAACCACAAGATCATACCTCATCAACTACGCCCGCAGTTTCATCTACACCACCGCCATGGGCTTTCCCTCCCTCGCCAGCATTCGCACAACCTATGACTTCCTCTCTCAGGGCCACGCCGAATATCTGCTCCAGCACCTCCGCCTGATCATCCACCATACACACAGTCTCCTCACCAACATCATTGCACGACACTCCCCATCTCCGGAGCTCTTCCGCGTTAACCCTGAGACGCCGCAGTCACCGATCCTGCCACTACTCACAGACAGAGCGAGAAGCCTGGCGCAATTTTGTCAGGAGAGGGGTTTCACGGTGAGGCCAATTGTGGCGCCTACAGTGCCTGCTGGACAGGATAGAGTAAGAGTGTGTTTGCATGCTGGGAATACGGTGGAGGAAGTGGAGGGACTGTGTAGGGCAGTAGAAGAATGGGTGATTAAGGCTGTAACAAGTAGACTTTAATAATATGGCCTTTACTAGCACTTATTTATATGCCATCCTTCTATCCTCTCGTTATTGATTTCAGATTTTACTTGTGTTCCTTTTTTTTTTTTCCCTCCTTTTCCCAATCAACTTTAAAAAAGAAAATTTGCTTATCCATCTATTTGCTTGAAGGATCTACGACCTTCTTGTCAAAGCTCTTCATCGGCTCTAATCCCCATCGGCCAAACATGGCACTGTCCTCATCCCAGCCATTGCACTCTGTCGTCAACATTTTCTCACCTGTAAATATGGCATTGGCTCCCGCCATAAAGCACAGCCCCTGTTTCTCTTCTGACATGGTTTTTCGGCCGGCTGCAATACGAATAATAGTCGCAGGCATCAACAGACGGGCTGTAGCAATGGTACGAAGCATACTGGTAAAAGCGATTGGTTCGCGATCACCCAGTGGCGTACCTTTGATAGGCACCAGCGCATTGACAGGGAAGCTCTCCGGGTGGGATGGCAGCGTAGACACTGTGTGTAGCAGGCCGACACGGTCTTCAGATGACTCGCCCAGGCCGAGAATGCCACCAGAGCAGACGTTGATGCCAGCATCGCGCACGTGGCCCAAGGTTGTCAGACGCTCATCGTACGAGCGTGTTGAGATGACAGATGGGTAGAATTCACGGCTAGTATCGACATTGTGATTGTAAGCTGTCAGACCAGCGTCTTTCAACTGGCGTGCTTGTTCCGCATCAATCATTCCCAGAGTGACGCATGCCTCCATACCCATTGCCTTGACACCCTTGATCATCTCGACAACATTTTTAAGACCAGACTTGCGGCCGCGCATGTCACGCCATGCGGCTCCCATGCAGAAGCGCGTGCTACCGTTGTCACGGGCTTGGCGGGCCGCCTCCAGCACGGACTCGACCGACTCCATCTTCTTTGCCTCTAGGCCCGTGTCCTTTGAGTAGCGGGATGACTGCGCACAGTAGGAACAGTCTTCGGAGCAGCCGCCCGTCTTGATATTCATCAGCGTGCATAGCTGGACCTCACCGGGACTGTGAAAGCGGCGATGGAGGGTGCTCTACCAACGGCAAACAACATAAAGTCAGCTTCAGCTTCAGCTTATTGCGTATACATACATATATATATATATATATGCTCTTAACATCATGATTTCATACCGCTTGATAGGTCAATTCCAGCAGAGGCTGGTAGTAAATAGCGGAGATCTCCTCCCTTGTCCAATTGTTTCGCGGCTTTGTCGCTGCCACCGCGTCCGCCAACAGTTTCTTTCCGTCCAACGCGGTACCCGAACGTTTCTGATGTTGCTGCGGGGGAGGGGGAGGGGGAGGGGCAGCTCCAAAGTCGAGAGGAGCCTCAACGGCTGTGCTGTTGGCACGGATGCTGATTCGCACGACGGTAGGTGACTGCCAGAGCGATCTTGTGAAGGAATGAGCAAGTCGCCCAGCTCTGAAGGTTGTTGGAGCCCTCATTGTTGCTGCTGTTGTTGTGTAGTTTGAACTATTCTGAGGTTGCGATCCAGCAAATGCGACAATACTACTACTAGTAGTAGCAGGCAGTTGATTGATTGGGTAGTTCGGTTCGATACGATTCAGCTTGCCGACATGCGGATCCCGGTACAACTAAAACCACCCTGTAAGTGCATGCGTCAGGCCCGAGTCGGCTTGAAGAGTAACCTTTGGGTTAGTAGTAGATTTGACAAATAAGTTTCCGAGGGAACATGAAGCTTTTGCTTATGGATTACCTTCCCGGCTCTCCGCATTGGCCGCAGATCGTCGCCTGTGGGGGGATCCTTTTTTCGCACCATCATTTTGTTGGGCCCATGAACTGTCAATTAGGCGATTCGATATCACACTGTCACAAACAAATTGTGTATGAAGTACAGTGCTAGTAGCTAATGAAGAAAAACGCCTCGGCATCTGATTCTTCAACTTGGTTGGATGCGATTCAACGCCGCCGGCCCGCTCAAAAGAGGGACTTAAAAAGCGACAAGGACAAAGGCGGGTGGCTTCGGGTCCAAATTGTGCGTAGTTCGGCAATAGAAAAAGAAATAGCAAAAGAGTGCCGACATAGAAGTTTCAATTCACTGTGTCGAAGATTTGTGTGGACTTAGCTATTAAGTGCAGCAAAGGCTAAATTGAATAGAATTGAGATGATGATTTGGTGTTTCGGGTGATTTTAGGCCCGGCTCACATGCTATAACCGTCTACCTACCTACTTTGCTACTGTTGACTCTAGTGATAGTTACCTAGGTAATCAAGGGTTCGAAGACTCAAACTCGTCCTTAGCCAGGATATCAAAAAGGAAACGACGCCATGAATCGTTGGAGAGATGGTCTAGGCATTTTATTACACACTCTTGGTCCCATAAATCGATGAGAACTACCATAAATACAGCCATTGATCAAGTACTTGGCATCACCTTTGTCAGACATTTCAAAGGGTGGCCTACCACTAGAAACAGACAGGGTACATGCATTCTATCTAACATCTACAGAGTACTTTAGAGCTGATATACAGCTGTTTCAGCTAATCTTTGATGGCATCGATTGATAAGCAAGCCCTCAATACATCTACTAGACATTAACCTCTTCGTCATTTACTTAACCTCTTTTCTCTCACTAGCTAAAGCTCCTCAAGCTTCATTCAAACGCCAAAACTACTGCAGTTACACCAAAATCACATACATACGACCCTCTCTGTATACAACCTTTTAAACCACTTTCACCCACAAATACATCTTCCCCCACGCAAATCATCACCATCTTGTTCGACTCCAAATCACATCTATACTCTATTCTCTATATAATCCAACTTTAACCCCCTAAATTTCCACCGTGGCTCCAAAAAATATCCCATTGCGTCATCCGTCTCTCACTTGAGGAACTTGCGGGACCCCCGCCTCTTTGATGCTTAACTGTCATCGGCACCGCCATTAAAATGCATACAAACTATAGAAGAAGTTAAAAAGCAAATGTTGATTAATAATGCCTCGGATCATCATCTCAGCTTTCTTCCATAGATTTATATATTAGACTTTGCCTTTTAACCTTTTATTTGATGCCTGCAGCTACTTTCTTCGCTTCATTTTATTTTCATAGTGTTATATAATCAATTTATAGGGTTGGTAGACCAAAGGTATTTTGATATAGCTTCTTTGTTTTCCTGACAAGATGCCGCTTCCTGGAGCTTTAGGATCAGAGTATGTGACCTCTCCAACTACTTCTTTTTATCGTTTTTACTCTCTCTCTCTCTCTATACGCAATTGCCTTGCAGCATGTCACTTCAACTCTACTATTTAAGCAGATCGACATCTTCACCTTTCTGCCCCTCATCTTACCCCTCAAACTCCCATCTCATACCTTTCACTCTCCTCTCTCCACCCTTAGAACCTCAGCTGACACTTCCCTCATCATAGCCTAGGGGATCTCGCCTCTGCTCTCCTCAAAAATGGCCCTCGAAAAGTCATTGCCACGCCTCGCCGCGTCCGCGTCATCTTAAACCATGCCACCATCGTAGATACTACCAACGCCGTCTGGGTCTGGGAGCATGATTACTATCCGCACTTCTATATCCCTTTTTCTGAGCTGAGATACAGCACTACCCGCGATATATCACCGATTAAGAGTGATGGCGTTATCCGGGCCGCTGTCGTCGAGCTTACCGTCCCCGAGAGAGAGGGAATCCCTGAGAAGAAGACGAGCCGCGTATTGAGGTTTACAGATGATCGTAGCTTGGGGGCTTTGGCTGGGCTAGTCAGGCTGGAGTTTGGATCAATGGGTAAATTTCCTTATCTCTCTCTCTCATATATTTTTCTCCCTCCCTCATATAACTGACTTATTACATCAGACACATGGCTCGAAGAAGACGCCCCCATCTACGTCCACCCCAAAGACCCCTTCAAACGCATCGATATTCTTCCTTCCACCCGCCCTATCGAAATCCGCGTCTCTGGAAAAACCATCGCCTCATCTTCCTTCTCCTTGCACCTCCATGAAACCAGCCTCCCAACTCGGTATTACCTCCCTCTTGCATCCATCAATCCCTCTCTCCTCCGCCGTAGTAGCCTCATCACCTCCTGCCCCTACAAAGGCGATGCTGAGTACTACGACATCGTTCTTGATGGAGACGAGCACAAGAATCTTGTATGGTACTATAGGAATCCTACGCATGAGAGTGCGGCCATTGCGGGGCTAGTTTGCTTTTATAATGAAAAGGTGGAAATTGTGTTGGATGGGAAGACGCTGGAGAGCCCAGTGACGCATTTTACATGATATTGTGAGACATTGGTTATGTAGACCATCTGCATGTGCTCTTTAAATGACAGCTAATGTAAAAGAGTCAAACAGCTAATGTGTACAGAAGCTGCAAACAGATATTATTATTGCAGCTATTCAAAATTACCAACAATAGCCTTTGAAATCGAGGCCTGTGAAGCGCTGCATACAAGTGGATAAATAATAAATAACAGTTTCATTTACGCAATTTACCTATCTTGTATAACACACTATTGATTCCCCAAATGCGCTTACCAATTCAAACAAATTAATCCTAATATTATGCAATAATCGCTCCCATCCATTATCCATTGTTGACCAATAGAAACGCCCATGTAGAAAATAGACGAGTAGATATGTAGAAAAAGCAAAATATCTAACTGCGTCTTATACTTTTTGGTGTTTCTTGCTTCCATCTCATTCCTCACCACCGCTTACTCGCTCACAGTGACAGTCGTCTTCTTAGCATATAATTGGAGCCTATTACCCGAACCGCAGTATTCTGTGGCATTGCCAGGACAAACCATATTACACTCAGAGCTGGTGACATTTTTGCCCGGTGTAGAGTCGGCCCAACCAGCGAGATTTATAGTATCGCCGCACCAACACTCCTGACCGTACTCTATGCCAGCGTATTTGTATTGCTTGCAGTAGAACAGGCAGACTTGGGGTGTCATAGTCGTGTCGTTGTTGTACACCTGATTATCCATGAGCCTACCCGCTGAAGGTTCTGCAAGACAGCCATAGTACGTAAAGTTCACGTTACCATGGAAAATGACGGGACCAGTGGGTGAAGGCGACGGTGATGACGTCGAGGTATGAGATAAAGATGAAGTAGCTGTCTTCAGAGTAGTCGTCACATCCTTGATGGAACCTGTCGCTGTTGTTCCGGCACCCGTAGGGGTCGCTGAGCTGCTGAGCCTCGAAGATGTGGCTGCGGCTTTGGGAGAGAGCTTATATAGCTCGAGTCTAGACCCAGCACCGCAGAATTCTGTACCATCTCCGGCGCAAGGGAATGAACAGTCATCTTGATGACTTGCCTTTTGGCTACCTTGTTTCAGGACGTTGCCACAATAGCACTCTCTTCCATACTCGGTACCGAAGTAGGTGAAGCCCTTGCAGAAATCAGCGCACGACTCGAGCGACATCGAGTCGTTTGCATACATCTGGTCAATTATGGCACGGTCATTAGGTGGCTCTTCCCAGCATCCTTGGAAGACATAGTCATTGACAGACTTTTTGATCGCAGGACCAGTAGGAGTCGGAGCGGCAGAGGTTGTTATCGGCGAGCTTGTAGAGGAACCAACCGTGACTGGGAGCACAGAGGTTGAAGGAGGCGCGGAAGTTGAGAGCTTGGAGGATGTGGCCACCACTTTTTTGAGCTGGTACACGTTAAGGCGGTTAGGACCACCGCAAAACTCGGTCGAGTTATCGTTACAAGTCATGCTGCAGTCTTCGATTGGCGCGGGAACAGATCCCTTGCCAAATGAATTATCGCACCAACACTCTCCGCCGTACTCGAGACCAGCATAAACGTAGCTATTTGCCTTGCATGCTTCAACACAGTTGGCAACAGTCTTGTTAGTCGTGGCTATAAAGTTGGCGAGAGCTCGTGCGTTGGTAGCCTCAGTATAGCAGCCAATACTAGAGTAGCCATCCAGTCCAGGGTCAACAAATGGCCCTGTAGGCGTTGGACTGCTAGATGATGTGCTTGTTGTAGTGCTAGATCCGTTTGGAGGAGAGGAAACGGTAGCACTGGGTCCAGTAGAAGTTGTGGAAGTAATTGCAGCAATGTCAAGTTTGTAGACGTTGAGTCGATTAGGACCGCCACAATATTCGGTGGAATTATCATTACAAGTCATTCCACAATCAGTGATAGGAGCGGAAACTGCGCCATCACTAAAGGCATTACCGCACCAACACTAGGTCTTGACGTTAGCAAACTAAACATTTCTAACTGTTACAATTTCATATGAGTTATGACTTACCTCTCCACCATATTCCACGCCCGCGTAGGTATAGTGTCCAACTTTGCAAGCATCTACACATTTTGCCACAGTCTGCTTATCCGTATTCTCCTCGTTAGGAAGAGCGCGCGCGTTAGTAGCCTCAGTATAGCATCCAACACTGACATAGCCATCCACGCCAGGGTTGACGACTGGGCCACCCGCTGGTGGTGGTGGTGGTGGTGGTGGTGGAGAACTGCCATTTGACTGAAGAGCGTCAGCAAAGACCGAGATATAGGCCTCGGTGCCGTCGCCATTTCCACCGCAGACCTGGTTGATATCTCCACCACAGTAATAATTGCAGTTAGAATCATCAACCTTGAGCTTGGGGATAGTTTTCCCTCCCCAACACTCTGTGTGATATTGAGTACCGCAAAATGCGTAACCCTTATCGGCGCAAGCTGAGATACACATGGGATTAGTGTTGTCATCATTGCCATAGAGCTGCTCAGAAAGCTGGCGACCAGGGTTGTTCTCTTTGTAGCATCCGATATAGCGGTAGCGGCCCTGATCACTATTGGGCAAAAGAGGAGGTGCTTGCTCTGCTACTGCTTGACAGAAAAACTGGATAAACTGCTTGCCAAGGTTCGGATCGTTGGTATTTAGAGTCCATTGTGCAGTTCCGTTGTAAGGATCGACGTTCCATTGAGACTTGGGCACGCTGCAGGTGAGTGTAGCATTCGCACTCTCCCCTGGGGCCAAGGACGTTCCCTCAGCAAGATCTACCTGGTTGATGGCTCGAATGAGACCTGCCACGCCAAAAGGTGGCTTTGAGACAGTAAGGGAGAGGTTGACACCACCTTTAGGTGCCTTGTTAGTAATGCGGAACTTGAGTGAGCGTCCATTGTTTTCAGTAATGTTTCCAAAGGTGAAAGAACTGCCGTTCACATATTTCACCCAGCCAGATTCATTAGGAGTCTGAAACTCAAGTAATGCAGTGGCAGCAGGACCAGAAGAACCTGCAATGGAAACCGTCTGGTTGCCGCCATCAGAGATGAAGGCGACAAAGCCAGAAAAGGTACCGCTTGCTGAGCCATTGAACTGAACTTGAACAGTAGAGCCAGCCTCAGGTCCAAGAGTAGAAGGAATTTTCTGCACAATAAACTGACCAACAGTCAAATCGCCTGAACCATTCCACACGTTCCATGGGCCACTCGCACTGATGGTTGAATACTGAACGCCCTTGATAGTAAGGGGTCCATTTCCAAGATTGTTCAGCAACAGGCTTTCCGTGACGACGTCGGAATCCTGTCCACTGACAACACCCTGGAAAGTAATCGTAGTAGGACTGACAGATAACAGAGGGCCAGCACTCTGGCCAGTTCCGGTTAATCGAGCGTGAGTATTAGGACTGTAGCTACCAACACTATTGGTAGTATTAACAACGATGTCATTGGAGATGAGACCAACGACGGTAGGGCTGAACTTGGCCTGGATAGTAAAGGAGTTGCCTTTAGCCAACTGGAGAGGCGTAGTGGGAAGGCC
Source organism: Trichoderma oligosporum (assembly GCA_015266385.1). NCBI lineage: Eukaryota > Fungi > Ascomycota > Sordariomycetes > Hypocreales > Hypocreaceae > Trichoderma > Trichoderma oligosporum. The sequence goes on along the minus strand of JACBYL010000881.1, from coordinate 67,410 downwards.
GGAGATGCTAAAGTCTCTGGAGTTATCGAGCGCAATGCCAGTGACGGTAACGTCAATCAAAGCGGTGCATTTGACCGATTGGGAGTCGCTGGATGTCTTGGTATTGACATTGCCAAATGCAACAGGTGACGTACAGTTAAGGGGTGCGTTAACAGGCGACCCAAAACCGTAAAAGAGGCCCTGACTAGTTCCAACGTAGACAATGCCATCTCCGAAGACGGGTCGGGTGAACTTCATAACTCCAGGGATGTTGAACGAGTTGATCAGGGTCAGTTGGCCATTCTTTGGAACAGCATCATAGATGCGAAGATTCAGGCCTTGAACATCAGTCACCCAAAAAAGACCAGTGCCTGGTTGACCGTTAAGAGATGTAGTGGTTCCGTGACTCACACCGAGGACGTAGGCATTCGTCTCGGGCGACTCAGCAACTTTGGTAAACGAAGGAACACCACCAGTGCATGAGAATTTGAAGACGTTGGATGGATGCTGAATGACGTTTATGTAGATGTAACCGCCTTCCAACGGATAGACTCCCGCACCGGCATAGACTGAGTTATCATTCTGATAAACTTGGATAGCGTCGTCCAAACTGCCAGGCCCGTTTCTATAGCCACCCAAGTTGTCCAAATTTAACCAATAGGTCTTGCCACTTTTACCTGTGACGACGCCTATCCTTTTTATATCGCCGCAAGAAAATTGCTTGGGAAGAATCTCCAGAGGACTCGTGCCAAGATCCCTATCGGCGCCGTCCAAAGCTTGCTTCTCCCATGGCATGAAGAAGTCGATAAGACTAAGGCTACCATCAGGGTTGATTGTCATGTGGACAGCGGCTTCTTCCAGGGAAGTGGGAGGGTTGAATCCCTTGACAGGGACATTGGCCAACTGAGATGCGTAGCCGTTGCCAGTAGCGTACCAGATAGAACCAGCATCATCAGACGATATGCCTCCGCCAGACATCCAGAGGCCTGCACCTCGAATATCGTTGGCAACGCCTTTACCTTCCATAGCATATTGCTCAACTATTTTGCCAGTTGTCTTGTCCCAGCCAATGATCCACCCGGTGAAGTTGTACTGGACGCAATGTGAGGCAAACCCAGCATATATAAACCGATCTGTGTGAAGCAATGCAGTGCGCTGGTGGTGAATTCCACCATTAAACATACGCACATCGCTATTACGCGCAATGAGTCCTTCGAGTCCAACTGGGAAGTTGGGCTTCTCGCTGAGGTCATTGACATCCAAAGCGTGGATAAAGTATCGGCCGGCAGCAAGGCCTTGGGGCTTGTTCAATGTCTTTTGATCGGCATATGTTTTCGAGGTATAGTACAGAGTATCAGTGTCGGGATCAATAACACCAGTTGCAGTGATACCGATGTTAGGGTTAATATCAACACATCCATCGAGGTCGGCAGATAGAAAGGGAATATTGAGGTTTCTCGACGCCACGATTGCGCCAGTCTTTGCATCGAGCTTGTAGACATTGTTCTGAGTCGTTGCCACGTAAACGTACTGCTTTGTTCCGCCACTGGGGGTATAGACTAGAGGCTGAGAGAAGATTTGCTCAGCAGAGCCGGCATAGTTGCCAGGGAGCAAGGTCTGGAACAACTGTCCAAATGATGAGCTTCTGACAACCGAAGGGTCCATGTTATGGTTACTATTCGCATATTAGCTATTTTGTAAATCTAGTGTTTGTGGCAAAGCCTACTCACGTCTGATATCCGGTTCTAGAGTTGTCACCACCCCAGGTAATGGTGTCAGTTGAGGCTAAACCATTGGCCAGGCCAACGATGGCTGCGAGGAGCAGCACAATCAGAGCCATTGTTTCAAAGATTGATGAAGAATCAAGCCGTGATTGATGTCCAACGATGAACAGAACGATGGCAGCCTGCCTTTCTTAAAGGAAATGATACTGACCAGACGACTCGCTAGTCTCAAAGAAACACAAACAACGCCAACTGCTCAATATCAGCTTCCAGGACAAGGGGGGGCAAGTCGGTCAAGAGCTGAAGTCCACGATGGAAGAAGACATCGTGCCGTGGCCAATTGAATGTCGTGGGTCCGTATTCTTTCATGCTATCCGACTTGTAGTTTGCCTTCACCGGTGTCAGTGGAGCCTTGGGCTGAAGGCGGTATCAATAAAGCGTGTAGTCGCATTTGCTCTCTGAGTACGACATGCACGGTGGACTAACTCTCTTAGCAAACAAAGCGAAAGTTGTGCGAGTTTCTCGCCTGTGCCTGTCCATCTAGGAAAGATAATGAGCCAGGGGTTCGGCAAGTCTCTACAAGAGAGAACGTCGAGATTTGGACAAGACTTCAGTATGTGGGCTGAGAAAGATACGCCACGCAATATTTTGAGCAGCAGCAGCCGGATAGAGAGAGATTGGGGTCAAGCCATCGGCGCCAGCCGCAGCGTCTAAAAGCGGGTGCCTGACATGATCTTGTCCTGCAAACTCGGTGGCATGCATGCAGCACAAGGGTGCCAGACCTGCAGCATCAATCAACTGGTCTAGATACATGTTCGAGACATGCAGTAAAGCTGCATTATAGGCGCATAGCTTCTAGCAGAGACACCAGCTGCAAAAGACAAGCTCCAGGACTCATGCATAATGTGGTGAGACTCTCTAGACGATGAAAGATTATACTCATAGTATTCCATAGAATATAATCAAGGTTCAGGTACATCCGAGCAAAGAAGCATGCAACATGTTAAGATGCATCTTTAGAAGACCCATTAATATGCCTCGGCCCATAGACTAGCAGCAAGGCTAGGCGACTCAGCCGTCCCTCCCCCTCCATGATGATCTACGCGACTGTTCTCGACGCGTCTATGGAATATATTGTCATTACCAGATGGGGAAATGAACAAACAATATTCTTATCTAGTTGCAGCGGATGGCGACAGCTGCGGAGCACAAGGTCCAGTCTCGGCGAGTGATTTGCCATTATATTTATCCATGATGCGTCCCATATTAGCCGATTATTAGATGCATACATATGAAAAGTGCCTAGTCTCATCTTGCAGGGCACCCTCAGCTAAGAGTGATTTATGTATGTTCATATAATATTCAATGACTTTCACAGAAGCCCAAATACATGTACACGTATTCAAGATAGACCTGCCAGTGATTTTGCTCCCAAAAGCGCCTCTTTACTGTTCCAATATCACGTTACCTCTTTATACTATCACTCTTGAAGATTGTACTCATACTCGTACGTAAAGAGACTACAAGGCTGTGGTCCCTGGGCATATCCTTGGTCCACGCGGTCGGAAAATTGATCAGCACAAGTATTATTAGCGGCGCAAGATTGCCGGATGAGATTGGCTGTCAATCAAAACCCATGGTCAATATTTCCTCTCCCCTGCTAGGAAGAAAGTGTGACATGTCTTAGAAATCCTAGCATAACAATGTCTCGGCACCTAGTCAAGGCGTTACAATCTCAGCTTCACGATTCCATGACACTCAGCCTTCTTGCGCTATTTGAAAAATAAAATAGAAAATTGAGCAAGGATGAAAAAAGAGTTTGAGTAAGATCAGCTCCGAAAATATACGAAAATAAATCTCAATCATTGTGGCTCTTAATTTATTTTCTTCCTAGTGGCGATGGCAGGTCTTGGCTGCAGCAAGGGACATTTGATTATCTGTTATTGCCTGTGCAGCATATCACTAGTTATACAATATAGAGGTGCGGTAACATTCGTAGATTAACATCCTCGCAATATTTGCAGTTAAACCTATTTGTGGCAAAAGTTGGACTTGGCTTCCACGCTTCGCGCTCTCAGTCTCAGCTCTTTAATGATATGATCAACGAAATCAGCCATACAGAGTCCATGTAACCACCCTTGGAAATGAACAAGCATCTACAACGCACGGCATGCCAATGCCAACTTTCAGGCAGAGGCGTAAGAAGGTAATGGATTCTCTCAAATCACATTCATTATGAGAAAAATTAGTGATACCACACCTGTCTCTTTCAAATCTTATCGACTCGGGAGGCAGCGGCCATATCTCCTTTTCCATTAATCTACTCTCATCTTAGACTAATCCAGACCCTACTCAATCATATCTCAGCTCCAGTATCTTCAATAACCCCTCAAGTCTCTTATTTTATGCTCTTCTCCATAAGCTGACCGACCTCCTTGTCAACACGACTTGCGTATGCCGCCGTGTAGAATTCGTCGCCGTGCTACCAGTTCTGCGGTGACTAGCGGCAGTGGAATAAGACATGTCATCTTAATATCCGCCATTGTCAGTCCAGAGAAGATAGTTTGTGCTCCGGACTGCGAGAGGTAAGCCTTGTCCCTGTTGTTGTCACTGTCGGCAGTAGCACCACGCTGGTTGTCGATATAATCCAACCGCTCTTGTGGGATGACAGACTTCTTAGCTCCGAAAACGTCGCGTATCTGGTTAATTCTGAAGGCCAGAAGATAATCAGACTCTATCATAATGTCCTTTTTCTTGATAATATGTGCACCATTCTTGGCGGCTTCGCTATCACTATCTCTATAGAGGTATATCTTTAATATTATCCACACGACAACGTCGGATGTTTTAACTTAACTCTTCAAGAATCATGACAAACTTCGTCATGGTATCTTTAACGCCCAAAATTTTCTGTACATTATACTTAATCTGATTGACGTACCCAGGTACAAGTCATGTCAGTGTCATGTGCATCTCGTGGGCTAAGGCCAACGTGTCGGAAAGCTTAGTTCCCAACTCAGAAATAACCACAATGCTAGCGGTGAGGACTACAATAACTGCATCAACATCGAGCAAAGAAGACTCCGCGCTGGCTGTGACTTACCCAGCTCAATATCGCGGAAAGCTTTGTAAAAGCGGAGGGCTCTTAACTTCAATGTTTTTATATCATAACAAACAACATATAGGATTGCGGTCTCCGAATCAGGATATAGCGTTTGATTAGATGCTGCAAGGAGGCCAATGAGGCCAGTGGCAACAGATATAGGTTCTGAGGAAGGGTTTATTGTGAGTTAGCCACTATATCGAATAATATAGCTGCCGAATGCTCTTTTTTTACCTTTGTCCACGTCGACTATTTTTCAGCCTCTATCCCGGATCCGCTCCGCCTCGAACCCGTTGACGGGGACAAATGCAATTTGGTAGAGGTCTAAAGGTCTAGAATGAACTTGAAAGTTTTGAAAACAGAAAAATCAATGAAATTACAGAAGTAACGTGGACTGTCTTTAGGGCAAACGCAAAGTTAGCAACTGCTGGCAGTTGACGGTGGTCGATTTGAATGCATACGTCAATGCGGCAAAAACCACATTCCCTATTTCCTAAAAGCTAAAGATCTTCATCAGTATAGCTTCAAAGTATCCTGCAGCTGAAGATCTAATACAAATTTGACAACTATCAGTCATTGCTGTGCATAGACAATCAGCTTCGCTGGTGGCCCCTAGCCTATCCCGAGTTGACTCAGATTTGCTACGACGATGGAATTCAGGAAACCAGTTGGCTTTTCGATTTGGGTATCATGGTATGTCAACAATGGTATACTAGATATAAGCGTCCCAGAAACACTGTTAATATGACTCTTTTTTTAACGTCTAAGTAGAAGTTCCATGGTATCAGCCTTTAGTCAAAGGTTTGCCGTATACTTCATCTCCATGGCCCAGCAGAATCAAACACCTTGACTAATCCTGCTTTCTAGTATGGAGATTTTACGGTATATGGAATAATTCCTCCTCCCTTTCCACTCTTTGCCTTCTCCTTGCACGCAATGCAAGGACCGCTTCGTAGATGGGGTCGTGCTGGCGCATCTGCTCCCCAAAGTATAAAGGAGGAATTCTCGTATTCCATGGGCGTCTTGCGCTTTCTGCAATTCAAGCATTCGAATTCCCAGTTGAGAATACCGAAAAGCTTCGTCTTCCGCCTCAAGGAGAGATTCCGAGCCGCCAATGCCCTATCGACAGCTTCCGCCACCACGTAGCCCGGATCTTTCGAGTTTGACTTGAAAGCCTCTTGGCCTATTGTTTCCAATACAGTAAATGTCTGGCGACCAATTGCGAATTTGGTGTCAAGAATAGCGAGTATATCGCTCTCTATGCCTTTCCTGACAAGTTTGGCACGAAGTGCCTTTCCGCACTCTAAGGTACCAGAACGGCTTGTTGAACTACTTGTACCTGCCTGAGACCGTGAGGGGTTTCGATCAGGGTCATCGTATGCGTCGATATGGATGATGTGGCTCGACATTGTAGGATGGCTATTTGCAGTGCAGTAGTAGTTGGCCTGTCGGGAGGAGAAGTGTGAAAAATGCTTGGAAAGTATTTGCTTTATCTTTTTACTGCCACTGATAAAATCGAGGTCTATTAGCATGATTTTAAACAAATCATCCAAGGCTTCTTTCTTTGTTGTTATGATTCACGTATATCGTTCATTCTGCTTTTCTTTGCGTCGAGAGAACTCTGAATGGCAACTTGAACTTCTGTGCCACGTGCGGTACCACGACTCACTAGTAACGAGAATTTCGACATAGGATAATCGCAACGTTGTATATAGTCTTTTTGCAGGAGTGCAGAGCATGTGTGTTCGTAGCACAAAAGCCACGTAACTAGTGGCTATAGTAGAAATATTACTCCATCCAATATCTATGCGCGTTTTAGACCTCTTTTTTTTTTCTGTTAATCATTTCGTCTAGCTTGAATTTAATGTTAAGATTTAGAAACATCAAATCTACTGGATCTCACCGATGCATAATTGCGTGGGTTCTATCATAAAGCAGACTGGAAGATGGAAAAAGTTATGACATAGTGGGCAGATATGCATAGATAAGTCGAGTACTGGTTGGTAGGCAGTGACTTCTGCCAGCACAGTTCATGGACCATATTCGTGATCATAATCTATAGGATTCAAAGAACACGCTCCGGTTGGATACTTTACTTGGTAAGAAGTATAGTAATTAATGTTAGCTTACTGTTACTCTTGGACGCGGCCTTGATATTACGTAGTTCGAAACCCGCATTTCTCTCTGATGGTAGAATAATTATGCTACCATGTTTGCCCTCCTTATCCAGAAACTATGCAATACATACGTGCCTATTAGATAGTGGAAATGTGTGCATGGTAGTTAGAAGCTAAATTCAGATTTTATGTAGCGTTGGTTAAGTTATACACCACTATAGATAGTATGAAGCTACTTGCGAATGATATTCTCAATTCGATATAACGAGGTATTAGAAAAAGAAAATCCCAGTTAACCCATTTTTATTGACCTAGCTACATGCCCATGGCTTGCTATAGTCGGTTACAAGAGCAAAAATTACTTGCTATGCCCTAATTCTGAAGGACTCCATCAATCCTAAGCACGCGCCAAACCTTTTGTATCCAAGTGAGGCACTGGCAGACATTGTCGACGTACTGAGTCTCAGGGGTACCAATAGTTCCACAAACATCTGCCAAACGGTCGACATTATCGATGCTCACAGTACCTATCTGGGTCTTGCTTCTGAAAGTAGAAAGGGATTCCGGTCCTGGGCCGACAAAGTACTGCTTTTCAAACATCATACCCGTCTTTCCAACAGCACATCGGACGTGGAGAAGTTGGCCGATGCCACCTTCGTCAGTCTCAATGTAGATGGCATAGTGCTTGCTACTGTTGCCACAGCATGCTTGAATCTCGTAAACAGCGTAGGACATCTTGATGATTCAAATAGCTGAAAGAGGAACCGAGAAGTTTATTTGCTTTTTGAAGTGTAATAGCGTGGAGTGTTCTGAAAGAGACACGATGTCTGACGGAGAGGTAAGCTTGGTTTGATGATGGCAGCAAGGGGCGATGGAAAAGAGAAGAAATATATATACCAAGTTTTGTAGGGCTACGATTGCAGATATTGTGCAACTTTTAACTTTGATAGAACACCTGCTCCTCCAATCACGATGACTGAAGGTCTGGAACAACGACCATAAACAAGAGTGTGATGCAGACGGATGAAGTGGTGTTGACGCGTTTGATTTTGCAAGAATGTGTGACGGGGGTCAGGAGTGATTCTGATTAGAAGTTTTTGTTTGCCAAGTGGCCGGGATGGAAAAACAAGACAAAGAAACTGCGTGTCAGGCTGATAATGGCCTGATAAGAGCAAGGAAACTGGAGTGATCTAGGGCAGTCAACTCACTTCCTTCCTGAGGTATCTACTCGTCACCGCCAATTAGAACCAGATCTGACAATCTATTTCACGTCAAGCAAAGTAGGTTCGTTGTAAGATGATGTGTAATTGATATTCTAGTGAGCTCTTTCTGATATGAGCCAATGCATGGTGCCCCTATCCCGCCACGCTTTGGCCTGAATCTTCGAGGCACCTGCACTGAGGCCACCCAGCTCCTGTTTTCTAGTTAAGTGCAACACATGGTACCTACGCCAATCACCAAATACATGTAGATTGGTATTATGTGATGTATCTACGAATTACCCGTTCAAACTTTGATTAGACAATAGTTGCGAGCATATACTAGTGTTGTCTGTGGAGCAAAGAACCAAAGGATCGATATCTGTTGTTCATTGTATCGTGAATATATGGCCCATTCACGGTCTATATCAGAAATACAAAGAGACCAACATGCTATCTTTCATTATATGCTACCTATTGTTTACCACATAAACCTCAGTGATTCTCCAAGTATTAACCATTGAAACTTCTCAACAGCCGCCGCGTTTGTTCCGTTTGAGAGTGATGTGAATATACATTATTGGTTTTTGCCAGTTTCAAATCCAAGAATACGACATCATGATGATCGCTATTCAACATCAAACACCTCTTCGCTGCCTTTCATTTGAAATAATGTTATAGATTTTCACCCAGTTGGCACCTCAGTATGGAGGATCTACTAGTATGTACAGGTAATACGGGTCACCAAATATAGAGGAAGCAGTTATTGTGGTGTTTGGATAGAACTGCTACCGAATCGATATAGGTCACAATTTACGGCCTGCTCTTCTCTGCTGTGAATAAATAATGACTTAGCATCTTATCAAATTCTATGAATATAGCGATGGCAAACAAATTTAGCGAAGAAGCTGCCTGTCTGTCCCTCTATATATTTAGTTAGGTAACCAACTACTTTGTGATGCAGAGAATTAATTATCAATGCAGTCATCAGTCTAGAATGAAGTCTCTAAAGGTCGTGAAACTGATGAAAAAAGGCTTAGAATTTCTACATTGTTATGAATATATAGTAATATTGATTTAAATTACTCGTGGAATAATTATAGCCATCACAGCGAAGCTGTACGGTTAGTTCTTACCCCAGCTAAGCTTCGTTTGCAGGAAGTGGATGACAAGGCAGAATGTGACTGACATTGGCCACCCTAAAGTACTACACGCTTATGGTCAAAACATCAAACAAAACTATCACGTATGGTGATGTGGTTTATATACAAATAGTGACCGCTTCGAAATGGCATTACCACGCTTATAAATATCTTTAAATGCTGTTAATGTACTGCTATTTCTTTCCCAAAGAATCTAGGACTGAGCAATCTGACAGTATCGGCTTCGAGATCAGCTCTAAACAAACAACTGGCATACGAATTTAGTATAGAGAACCAAGACAGTCTAGATCCAGTGGTCTTCTCCCAATTCTGTACTATATTAGTATTCTCTAGCTTCAGCACCTCGGCAGATAAATTTTGTAAAAGAAAGCATAGTCAGAGGTAGAGGGCGAGATTAGCAGATTATCAAAATACTCTCCAATTCGGTGAATCAAGGATTTCCATAGCGCTATTTCGAATGCATTACATCAGTATTAGCATCTTAAGCTAATCAAACAAAACAGAGATATGGCCACTACTAGTCTAATAGTCAACAAATAGCTCATGTTGTTGGATCTATATGAAAGATTTACTTCTCTAGATACTGCCGCTAAGCATTTGAGACGCGACGCGCATTGGGAATAAGTCAAGTTAGTCCAACAAGTTGTTAGTGAAGGAGCTAAAGATACCTACACTCAGATAGTTCGAGCCAAGAAATCAAAAGTACTATTCGAGTCACCAGAAACAAACTCTTGGATTGGCCGTTCTAAACAAGCAGCCGGCCGATTGCCGGTCCGAAAATTTTCACCCCACCACTGATAAGAGGGGCAGAATTTCATCACGGGCTTGCTCTGCTCTAGAGGCTTTGTCTCCTCTAACACAAAAAAAAAAAAGAAGAAAGAAGAAAAGCCATTAACTGTCTTATGGCATGATATAGTTCTGCCTTAGTAGCAGAAGTTTCCCAATATGCCGTACGAGGTTCTTGTTGGAGGGTCTTGCTACACGGCTTCTGATGCTCAGAAGTTGAGGGAGCTTATCAACAAGTCTAGCCCCTCCAAAGTCAAAGATATCCAAGGCCAATGGATTTACTATGTTAACTTACAGGTATCATCTCATGATACTCTGGAGCAGGTTGAGGAATTGTTGCAAGATGTTCGTGGGTGGGGGTTGTCTTCCGAGAGTGCCGGTAATGCCGTCACGATTTATGCAACGCCTCGTTATATCTCGCCTTGGAGCTCCAAGGCCACCAGCATTGCCCATGTATGCGGTTTGAGGGAGCGCGTCTTGCGTATTGAAAGAGGGCGTCGAATTTCCATCGAATTTGAACAACGGTTGCCAGAGGGCCAGGATGCCACGTTCCGCGATGTACTCTACGACCGTATGACTGAAGTCTTCGGCTTTGAGGCGCCATCTTTGGTGCAAATGTTCGAATCCAAGTCATCTTCACCCCTCGTTGCCGTGGACATTTTTGCGGACAAAGAAGATCCACTCAAGATTCTTAGAGAATACAATCTCAAGATGGGCCTGAGCCTCGATGAATCTGAGATGCAGTATCTTGTCGACGTTTTTACGAAGCTGGGACGACCGCCTCATGATGTTGAGCTATTCATGTTTGCTCAGGTTAACTCAGAGTATGAGTGTATCCCTGTTTAACTCTCTCTCTCTCTCATGAGTGGGCTGCTCACTTTTCTTTTCAGACACTGCCGGCACAAAGTTTTCAATTCGGCGTGGACCATCGATGGCGTTCCACAGGATAAGAGCCTTTTTGAGATGATCAAGACGACTCACAAGGTCACGCCTGATTTTACCGTCTCTGCCTATAGCGACAATGCTGCTGTGCTTGAAGGCGAAAACGCCAACGTTTGGGCGCCTGATTATTCTACCGGATCATGGAAGCTAATTCCAGAGGTGGTTCATATCCTGACCAAAGTCGAGGTAAGACCCCTCTAAACTATATATCATGGCATACTGTGTCTAACATGAATTGAATAGACTCATAATCACCCCACTGCTATTTCGTAGGTTCTTGCTAGAAACCCATATCTCTAAAATGCAGCTTCATCCCTTCCTGATTGTCAATATTGATGAGAATCTCTATATGACCGACCAGCTTTGATTTTTTTATCATCTTCCGTACATTATAATACTGACTTTTCTGTTTCCTAGTCCCTTCCCAGGAGCAGCTACAGGCTCCGGTGGAGAGATCCGAGATGAGGCTGCAGTCGGACGAGGATCTACGACAAAGGCTGGACTTAGTGGCTTTTGGGTCTCGGACTTGCTCATTCCTGATCACCATGCCCCTTGGGAGGCTGACATTGGCCGACCTCTTCATTACGCTAGCAGTTTAGACATTATGCTGGAAGCACCGATTGGCAGTGCGCGTTTCAACAATGAATTTGGTCGTCCAGCCCTTGCAGGCTGCTTCAGGACGCTACTTACTCCTGCAGATTCGAATACCAGTTCTGATCTATCAGGTGTTGCTGACTGGCGAGGTTATCATAAGCCTATCATGATTGCTGGTGGTGTTGGAACTGTGCGACCTCAACATGCTCTCAAAGAGGAAAGATATGTTCGGGAAGGTGCCCATATCATTGTTCTCGGTGGTCCTGCTATGCTGATTGGTCTTGGTGGCGGTGCTGCGTCTAGCAACGCTTCTGGAGAGAGCAATGCGGATCTCGACTTTGACAGTGTTCAGCGTGGTAACCCTGAGGTCAGTAAACACCAACTTGGGTGGATTCTCTCTTATTCTTCGATCAAACAACTGACTGAAAATACTAACACATTACTGTAGATGGAACGACGTGCTCAAATGGTTATCAACACCTGCACAGCTTTAGGCGAACACAATCCGATTGCTATGATCCATGATGTCGGTGCTGGTGGATTGTCCAATGCCTTGCCTGAACGTAAGCGGATTCTTATGAATCGTTCATCTTACTCTGCGTTATTCTAACAGGTTGTTAGTGGTCAAGGATGCCGGATTTGGAGGAAACTTCGAACTCCGCCAAGTGGAAAGTATGGACCGAAGCATGAGCCCATTGGAAATATGGTGCAACGAAGCCCAGGAACGATACGTTCTTCTAATTAATATAGACGGCATGAACCGCTTCATGAGCATTTGCCGAAGAGAACGATGTGGATATTCAGACGTGGGAACTGTCGTCTCCAAGAATGAAAACGGAGCCACTTCTCTAGTGCTCACAGACAGAGAGTCCAAGGAGTATCCTAGGCCGATTGACCTGCCCATGGATGCCCTGTTCCCTCCCAAGCGCTTGTTAAAGCGAGATGTTGTCTCAAGAAAACCTCTACTAGCTCCTTTTAATACCTTGTCTAGCTTGCAAAAGGCATATGGAGAATTGAACGGTTCTGAGCTGTTCAAGAAGGCAGTTGAGCGCGTTTTCTTGATGCCGTCTGTTGGCTCCAAATCCTTCTTGATTACCATCGGAGATCGAAGCGTTGGTGGACTCACTGTGCGTGATCAGATGGTTGGACCATGGCAAACGCCGGTTGCAGACGTTGCGGTGACAGCTACGTCGTTCCACATCGGTACTAAGCAGAAAACAGGTGAGGCCATGGCGATGGGGGAGAAGCCTACTCTCGCCCTCATTGACCCTGCGGCCTCAGCAAGAATGGCTATTGCCGAAAGTTTGATGAACATTGGCGCTGCTGATGTTACTAGTGATCTGCGTCATGTTAAGCTCTCTGCCAATTGGATGGCAGCAGTGAATCACCCTGGTGAAGGAGCTGCTTTGTATGAAGCCGTTCGAGCAGCTATGGAGATGTGCACGAGGCTCAAAGTTAGCATACCTGTCGGCAAGGATTCAACGTCTATGAAGGCGTCATGGAAAAATGGAGAAGAATCAAAGAATGTCACAGCGCCAGTTTCTGTAGTTATTTCAGCTTTCTCGGCAGTTCGTGACATTCGAAGCACCTGGACGCCCCAGCTTCGCCGAGTGGAAGATGTTGGCGAGACGGCTCTGATGTTTGTCGATCTTGCAGAAGGCCGAAGGGCTATGGGTGGCTCAGCTCTCGCGCAGTCTCTTGGTTCCATTGGTGACAAAGCGCCCGACATGCAGAACTTTGATCTCATCTCAGATTATTTTGATGCTTTATCCCAGCTCCATAGAAGCGGCGTTGTTCTGGCATATCACGACAGATCCGATGGTGGTCTCATCACTACTGTAGCTGAGATGATGTTTGCTGGTCGCTGCGGTGTTGACATGATGCTGGATGGAATCTCCAAATCCGGTAAAGCGGAAGATATCATCGAGGCCATGTTCAACGAAGAGATTGGAGCGGTGTTCCAGATCCGCACTTCTGATGAGATCAATTTCAAGAGATGTTTTGCTACTTGCGGGCCTCCACCTGGATTGATTCGCAAGTTTGGTGTTGTTCGATCGACATCCAAACAGAGCCTAAATATTCGCCATGGAGGCACAACATTTGCGACTCTGGACCGAACCGAGATGCAGCAATGGTGGTCGAAGACGTCTTACGAAATGCAAAAGCTCAGAGACAACTCTGCCTGTGCTGAATCTGAGTTTACGGCAATCGCTGACTCTGCCGATCCTGGTATTTCTTATAAGCTTTCATTCTCGCCTTCTGAGAACATCCTCCCTTTCACATCGTCCATCACTGGCTTCTTTGGAAGAGTGCCCCGAGTTGCCATTCTCAGAGAGCAAGGTGTCAACGGATACGCAGAACTGGCTTACGCTTTCAAGGCTTCCGGCTTCGAGCCCATTGACGTTCACATGACAGACGTATTGGATGGACGTTCGCTTGCCGACTTCACCGGATTGGCGGCCCCCGGTGGCTTCTCTTACGGTGACGTCCTCGGCGCTGGCCAGGGCTGGGCCAAGTCGATCCTAATGCACGACAGCACTCGCAGGGAATTCGCTGCCTTCTTCAAACGTCCCGACACCTTTGCCTTGGGTGTGTGCAACGGTTGTCAGATGCTCACCAGGATCAAGGAGTTGATCCCTGGTGCTCAAGACTGGCCCAATTTCGTTGAAAACACCAGTCAGCAATTCGAAGCGCGTTACAGCATGGTCAAAGTGCAAGTCGACAAGTCTAAGCCATCTGTCTTCTTCCACGGCATGAACGGCTCGGAACTACCCATCGTGGTATCCCACGGAGAAGGTCGGGCCAAATTCCCCTCGCCCAACTCCCTTCAAAATCTGTCAGAGTCCAACATGATTCCTCTGCGATACGTCGACAACCGCGGTATCGTCACAGAGCAGTACCCCTTCAACCCCAACGGTAGCGCTATGGGTGTAGCCGGCGTGGCAAGCCCAGACGGCCGCGTCGTCGCCATGATGCCTCATCCTGAGCGCACCATCATGGCTGACATTACTAGCTATGCTCCTCCAGAGATGCTAGAGGAATGGGGTGAATTTGGCCCTTGGCTAAGAATGTTCCGTAGTGCACGCAAATGGGTTGGTTAGAGTGCTCGGATTCAATCTTTCTTTTTTTTGTATTTGTCATTTGTGACTCTTTTTTTCCCTGTCCCCAAAACATAAATTTAGAAAATATCCGACAATGTCGGAGAGGCGTAGGATGGCTTGATTATGGTTGACTTTATGGGATAGGCATTTTTCCATGAATAAAAAGAAGATTGAACATTTACATCAACTCAAAGTAGATTTATTAACTTTCGATCCCTGTCTGTGGTTTATATATATATAAACTTTTGCCGGATGAGTGAGTCTCCGTAATAGCACTGTCGACTTTCATCCCTTCTCAATAGTTAATAGAATCCATCATCAAATCACCAATCAAAATAATTCACAAAGGGGTATTTCATTAATTCCATTGTACCAATTTTTTTTTTCTTCACAATGCCGGCCCCTCCCACGCATCTCGCCATAGCCTCATATACCACGACTGTTTGTGAGGAAACGAAATCTGCCTCTCCTTGCCAAAGCCTATCTCATCCAAACGCTTTAATATCCTGTGCCGGTTCATCACTTGTCAGCCACCCAAAAAGAAGAAGAAAAACCACGTGTTATTTCACATACCTTGTATTATCAATCCGTGGCTCTAGACATACACTCATAGTCCGTAAATCAGATATGAAACACCAGTGCACAAGACTTGTCAACCACGCAGGCACACGTCCACGAGCCCACTCTTCACCAATAAAAAGGTGTATTCCGCGATCAAAGTCGCCCGCTCCGTTAGCCAAGTGCTGGCCGAGAATGTCTTCCTTGACCCAGTAAATCTCAAAGTAGCCAAAAGGGATTCCGTCCCATGAGGCGATAACTGGGAATGAATGCCGCAACTTGAGAACACTTTCTAAGAATCCAGGCTTGTACTCGCCCCAAAATTCACTGACCCGTGGCTTTGACATCCACGTCTGTAACAAGGCAGTGTCGGTCATGGAAGCCAAATGCGTGTGTTCCAGAGGCTTTGACCCAACAGGACCCAAATATGGGACTGGCTTCGTTGACGACGAAGCAACTCTAAACGACAAGTACTGACCCGCACTGGGGATGAACCGTGAGTAGAATATTTCTCCCATTCGATGTGGCTTTGGCCGAACAGGATGTCGAATGCCCCTAGTAAAAGTATACTGCAGTGGAGGAGGAGGAAAGTACGTCGGAAGATGAGAAGTCGAGTAGAAGGGCCCAATTGGAACAGTATGCGAAGATGGAATACTCGTCGGCGTTGGTCCGCCCGGCAAGTCGCTCTCAAGGCGCGCATATCCATCCATAGAGATATAGTGGCCGAAGGAAGACTCGCCACGGACAGGAGAGCTGGGACGACTAGCCACAGGCGACCCGGGGACCGATGACATTGGTCGATTCGGCTGCAGAGTAAACAGAAACAAATGTCCGGGAATCTGCCAAAACATGCGCTTTGAAACGAACATGTGTGCCCATTCCTCGCCGCTATCGTCGAGACTCGTACCCACGGACGTGTCTTCCGAAGCAATCAATCCCATGCGCTCTAACTTTGGTATTAAATTTCGTCCTCTCAGCACGCCATCTCTCTTGATATAAATCTTCCATTCGCCGCTCGGTTTCGCATTATCAGGAGTATCTTTAGACGCGGGCGTATTTAGATATGGACTCGGCTGCGGTTGATGAAAGTACCAGTACAGCGTAACCCACATCATCATGGCAATCTGTCTCGTGGGGCTCGCTGCAGGTTTAAAATCGGTATTGGAAGGATTGGAAATGGATGAAATAAATAGCGTATCGTTTTGTAATGTCGGTCTCGTAAAGGGATGAACTCGTTTCTTAAGCCTAGATGGCGGTCTTGGTCCGTCCTCAACGTCATCTTGGTCGTCTTTGTCCGCCTCGCTGTGTCGCTCGTAGTTTTCAAATGGCGATTCGACCTCTTCTTCTGTATGTAAAACGACATTCCAGCCAATGGGGAAGGCATTCGGATGCATATTCATCTCGTTGCTCTTGAAGCCAAGGCCAGCGAAGACTGGCGTGACTGTAAAGGTCTGGCCATCTGGCAAATGCAGAAGCTGCGGCGCCATGATACTGGTATATCTCTCTATGCTTCAGTTAGGATATGACACACCCTTTTCTTGGTATTAAAGAAAGAAGCGGATGAAGAAGAAGAAGAAGAAGAAGAAGAAAAGAAAAAGGAATCAAGGATGCTCGTCGGACGCAGAATATCATCAGCAAGCTATGTGGAGGGCAAATACAGTAAAGGCAGTGGGGGCGGGGTTTAGCTTCTGGAGCTTTTTGAGTTGGAGAGAGTTAAGAGGCTTAGAGGTTTATATCTAGATGATAGAGACTGGAGTTTTGCCACAGCTGAAGAAGAAAACAACAAAGCCCAATTAATTGCCTCTTCTATTTCCTGGAATGTTTGAAAAAATTTCTTCACTCAGAGCAGGTGAGACACATAAAAGAAAGAAGAAGAAGAAACGGACGCTGTGTGGTCTGACAAGCAAAGCATTGCGCAAGAGCTTAGTGTATAAGCTCTCAGTAGTGCTACGATCTTCTGCTCTAATGGACTGCTGTGGTGCTTCCAGTGACAGCTGATTGTGGCACGCTAATAAATAAAGGCTGGAAAACCAAGACTGACGATCCACGAAATGATCTGATTTGGGCATCTCTCCAATGTCACTCAGTAGATTCAATAGGATCTAGAATTAGTAGACTCTAGAATCAGTAAATCTTAATTCAATAATTGATGATTCACTCAGGGCAAATTATGGTTAATGCAATCAATGGCAATGTCATGCCTGCTCATCAATTTCTTTAATCTAGATAATCCCTCAGTATCTGCTTGCGTTTTATGTGCTACAACAAAGTCATGCTATAATACTATATAATACAATGTATCAAATATCATCAACAGTCACTATTCTTCATCACTGCAAATTCATTCATTCCTTCTTATGCGAGTCTCGCTGCTCGCTACTCCTCTTCCTCGTTTCGTCTCCATCATCATCGCCAGCATCATCATCATCATCATCGCCCTTCCTCTTCTTACCGTTTCTCTCCTCTTCCAGAATTTCCTTCACCTCTTCTCCTCCGAGATCCTTCATCTCATCCCAGTCATGGTCGTATTCCGTTGCCACCGCCTTGATTTCCCGTCGCAATGCATTGGCTTCATGTACTAGATGCTCCCACTTCTGCGGTTCAAATCCTCGCTCTTGATAGAGAGCATGCTGTCTCCTCGAAACCGTGATATTCATCGCTGCCTTGTAGCTCAGATCTCTGCTGATAAACAGAAACCACAGGTAACCACCCATGATGGTTGCCAGGCCAGCCAGGTAAGTTATCGGCTCTACTAAATCCCATCCAAAATCAGTATGGAAAGTCACATAGTAGACAACTCCCCACCAGCCAGCAAGCGCCGCGAAGCCTCCCTGAGCCAAGCGATGAGCTCCTTTATGCGCCAATAGATCGCATTCCGATTTAATCTTGGACATTCGATCAATCTGACTCGACATCCTTCTGAGCTGCAATCGCATGTAATACGTTCGATCTTTGAAGCTCGGGACGGCCACTCTTAGCTCCTTGCTATACCCCTCAATGGTGATAGAAAACTCTCGTCCACGAGCGGCATCTCGGATGAAATCCCCCACTTCCGTACTACCGCTCCATCGAACCCAATTCGCCTCCTTATCCTTTGACGGGGCCTCACGGCCTAACCCAGAATATGAAGCTACATTGCTGTCGCGACTACTATCTGCTCTGCCTGAAGATTCTTGACGATCTGCTTCCGCGCGGAAGATTATGTCAGGCAATCTTTCGCGACCTCGAACTTCTAGTGAAGGTATCTCAGCTTGTATAAGTCGCTCAAGGTAAGATAATGGCTGTTGAGGGTGAATCAATAGTGCCAAAGGCTCTACCTCTTTTCCATTTTTCTTATGACCACCACCATCCCCAGATTCATTGATAAGTTCTTGCTCGGGATGAAACGGTATAGGTAAAATGAGCTTCAGCAGGCGTGTCGGTGTGGTTAGCAGCCGTCCTATATCAAAATCTGTCAGTTTTCAAATACGACCTCACTTGAATTGTTCTAAATACCCTACCTTTAGACTCATCTCCCCCGGAAGGATCCGGTGATGTCGCCTTGTATTGCTTGCTCCCACTCAACCGGTGCCAAGGTCTATCATCTGCCTTTTTCTGTATTCCTTGACCTCTGGCGGCCGCTTGCTCCGTCTCATTCTCCTCCCTCCCACCACCACCCTGTTCGTGTAACTGTTTTGCCTTCTTCGTCGCATCATCCTCGTATAGCTCCCTAGATGTCGTAAAGCTTCTTATGGGTGTATATAACTGTTTTTGAGGTCCTGGTCTAAGTAATTGGAGAGCCCCTTTACTCGCGCCTCGAAGGAATGGCCGTCTAGAAAGTAAAGGCAAGGCGCCGAGAGTCGCTCGCGCACTAGCACCACGCATCATGCCGCCAATGGTCATTAGTCATGTGAAATATATTCTTTGCAGAAAATTTTCTTTTTCAGCCACAAGGAAATTGGGTTTTAAATTATAAAAATTCGACAAGTACTGGCATGTATCGTGATGAAGCTTGAAACTTGCTGCAATAATAGCTGGTAGCTTGAGTCGTGAGCATGACGTCACAGACAGTTATGACGATCAATTCGTGGCACAAATCATGGCGATCCACAGCCTGATTGATAGCCGCTAGTTTCTACCATGAGTTTGAATACATGATTTGATAGAACAACGGCTTTTGAGTTGCCACGGAGATCATGCCCTACAAGATACTTGTCGCCTGTTCTATAGGGCTCCTCTCGTTTAAGCAAGCAGTTAGTCGCAATATATTGCATTATATCGCATGATCAAGCCATTTTACTCGCAGAGAGCAGTAGAGTCACATCCATTTATATTAGACTCTGAGGCATGAGTTCTTCTCGACACGAATGAGCTAATGCAGTCAAACTCTTCGTCAAACTAAATATCTGATTTCAATATTGAGATCAAATCTAAAGGATATAAATAGTGTTGACAGCGAAGAACCAATTATAGATCGATCCACTCCGTCCTTTTCTAAAAGGCAGATACGACGGGGGCTATAAGCTCAGAGCTCACCAGGCCGACGAAAGATAATGAAGAACTCCATCTACGATACTTACCTCAACAAACATTCGAAACTCTTTATTTACAGATGCGCTAGATGCAGCGTTAAGGTTGTTAAATAGTTTAACTCGAGTTGACATTGTCAACGTGGCATTTCCCATTCGCCCAGGCGCAGGCTCTTTGACCAGGCAACGTCGGAAAAATAATAGCTCTACTCTAGGACTATACTTTACGCATCTTTTCGTAAAGAAATATACCGATTCCGCGAAGCGCGTTACTTGGAACCATTAGTACTTAACCCACTGAATCATATCTTTTTCCGTTGACGTGGTTACGGCAGCCATGATGCGCCACCCAGATATTTAGCAGAATCTATATGGCGAGATTTCATATTCAGAATAGATACGATTTTGAAGAAAAATGTGTGGCGTAATGCGTATCCTCAGGTTACGATAAAGTGATCATATTATTCTTGGAGTTGGAGGGTCTGTCGCGACTGGTTACATATTGTTAAGGAGATTATGAGGGCTTGGGGAAGATGATTGTTGGAGCACAAGTTAACGCACATCAATAGAGGAAATTTATGTGACAATAGAAACATAATTTTGTTGCTATCAAAGATGAGACGATGACCCATATATTTGCAAGTACATTTGCTCTTGGCGTTTGCTTGATGAACACGCGAATAGTGAGAATAGTTATAGAGAGATTGAGGACTCCGATGATATGCCTATAGATCTAAGTTCTTGAATACGAGCCAATATTTACTTTTATAGTCTATTGAGTATACTTTATAATATGGTAAAGTACGCTGCTTTCATTTCGTATTGATTGCTAGCAGCCCGAACAATAACACTATCTGCTAGCAATCAATACGAAATGAAAAGGGTTTCATCCGAACTTTGAGCTTATTCAGAATGATTTTTTTTTAAGGGAAGATTTCTTTTAAAAGAAAATTTCCGTAAAAAACTTTGTTGTGGTGACAAGCAAATCAGCCAGCTCGAATCCCCATTCCCAAATCTATAAAGAGAGCTCTTCCCCCCGTCCTCGACCTCTTCTTCTTTTCCTCCTTTTCCCTCCCAACTTCATTCAGACAATCTTCGAAGCCCTTACAAATTCTTACTAGCTTATCTAATCTTTTGCTTCGGCACTTACATACATACCAACCTTTCCTACTTATTAATACATACTACACACTTACTTACATACACTTACTTACTATACGACACAAACAATACCTGCACTCACTTACATCTTACCCCTTACAGACACATCTTAGCTTTACAGCAGCTTGTTACCATCACTTATCTACCCTTTTATTATCTGGTCATTATACGACCAATTACACATACACTTATAGTCATCATCTTCTCTTACCTTACAAATGGAGATGCACGACGTTATCCAAGCTACCATGGATATGGAAGAGACCATAGAGTCTCTCGAGATGCTTTCCATCTCACCATCTTTGGAGAGTGAGGATAAAGAAAACCACCGATACAATGGCCCATTCCCTATTCGTCCAAGCAAACGTAGCTTTTGCCAGACGCCCAAGGCGTCCAACAAGTACAGTCTGGGACCACGCAACAAAGTCGCGAAGAAGGATCTCGACTTTACCATATACAGAGATGAAACGGCGCACGATATACCTCCACCCCAGCGCCAGTATTACGGAAGCAACCTTCCTGCCCTTCCTGAGCTCAAGAATGGCGAAAAGTTTGACTACGCTTTACCCCATGACATGCGCCACAAGTTCATACCGATGATGAACATGGCATATGCCAATGGGGAAATGAACCTAGTCAACACGTTGCTAGACAACTATTACG
The DNA here is from genome assembly GCA_015266385.1 of Trichoderma oligosporum. Lineage (NCBI taxonomy): Eukaryota > Fungi > Ascomycota > Sordariomycetes > Hypocreales > Hypocreaceae > Trichoderma > Trichoderma oligosporum. The sequence goes on along the minus strand of JACBYL010000881.1, from coordinate 45,812 downwards.
ACTTTGTACCAATGAGGGAGCGCGTCACAGGCCTCTACCATTGGAGTGCAGGGTCCGACCCCATGGACATCTGGCTCTGGGTCCAAGACAAAGGCTACCATCTCAAGTGGTCAGCCACCCAGAGAAGAGAGTTCCGAGAGTTTCTCGTACAAATGGGATTAGCCATCAACGCAGCTGCGGGTTGTATCAATAGCAACCCTTTCCGCTCAAGTCTTCTCAATTACAGTAACGACCGGATGCTCCCAGAAGAGTTTGAGAAGCTGGGTCTTCCGAACCTGACTATAGAGAAGGGCAATCTGGTGTACGTCTACTTTATTCCCTCTGGTGAAGATAAGCACGTCATCCACCGAGATGATTTTACAGTGGAGGAGCAGAATTTTATTGATGAGCGCTGGCCGGATTATTGGGCTCCTGGAGAGGAAGGGGAACCTCCGCTATTGGAGAGTGAGGAGTCAGGGGAGGAGGAAGAAGATCTGATTGAGTTTTAGAGTTCTTCGGGATAAGTTTGGGACAAGGAATGAGTTGTGTCTTACAGAGTTTGGACAGCGGTTATTTGTTGACTGTTCTATTTATTGCTAGAGACTGTGATACCCGAATAGATTTGGTGGCGTTTTGTTAGATTCATGAAGTTTGTCCCAAAATGTCTTTGAAATGTGATTCATGAACGGTATGTCGGATGTCCACCTAATGTCCAATGTACTGTCCTTGAGTCAAACCCCATCAGAGAATTGGAAAGTAAATGAACGTGTTTCCTGTTCTTTTTATTAGGTATTGTCAATTATTTATGCCCAGCTTTTGATCAAGTCGTTTCATTAGAGGACTTCTCGTCATACATTCCTAGATGATGAGATTGGTTCTAGGTAGTAATATGTGCCAACTGAGGCCAATTGCCGTTAATTGTCACGATGTTAAGACGATGCTGTTTAAGGTGAACGAGATGTTTGTAGAGTACCTAGTAGGTACCTATTAAAGTTACATATACTTTGTAGTTACCAATGCTTTTGGCTAGAAAACACACAATATCTATTATATTCAAAGCATTAATGACAGGGCGTGATGTGGTTGGATAGCTTCAATGCCAAACATAGAACAAGATCCATATTGACACGAACAGCCAATATCAAACAAATTAATGTTCCTGCTGCATTTACTCAGAAAGGAAGCTCAATTAAACCCTGTAACGAGAGAGCCTGTACTTGTAAGACGACACTCAATATCGCTATTTGCGGTAAATCTGGCATCTCAAACATGTAATCTGCTCGTACATACTTGTAGCATGTAATATGTGTAATCCACTGTAACTCCCTGTATCGTGATTGAATTAGTGGCTGTCAGTCCCTACCGTACAGTGTGGTGGGGGGTTACACTATCTATAGCCTAGGCTCGTCCCGTCATAGTGAGCCAGAGACGAGACTCTCTTGGTCCATCTCCCATCATAACCACTAACCAGCCTAATTAGTTAGCCTCAAGAGATTTGGATAGATTAAACTCAATGACACAGCATTAGCCAGTATAACGTCGCCATACAATAAATAAATATATAGATAGTAGTTAAGATATTCGGTGTTGGGCGGTGTAGAAGTGACATCTGCTTGTGTGCCCAACATTTAATTCCTCTCCTCTCCTCCATTAATTAAACAAAAATCCCTCCTTTTTTTTTTTTTTTTTCCTCCCCTATCTTCGGGAGCTTCTTCTCTCTCTAACATTGTTTTCTCTAACGAGCTTCTAAAAGTAGTTGCAAGAAAAGTACCGCCACTTACCCCTCCATCTTCAACATCTTCGCCATGGCAGACACAAAAGTCTACCGCGCGAGCACCACTGCTCCCGTCAACATTGCCGTTGTCAAGTATGTCAAGTAATTGGGCTCACAATGGGGGGGGAAGGAATTGAGGGGGAGGAAAGGGAGAGGAAAAGAAGAAGAAAAAGAGCCTCGCTAATCAAATCGCTCCTCTCGCAGATACTGGGGCAAACGCGACACAAAGCTCAACCTCCCCACCAACAGCTCCATCTCCGTCACCCTCTCCCAAAGCGACCTTCGCACACTCACTACTGCCTCTTGCTCTTCCACGTATAGCGGCGACGACAGCCTCCTCCTCAATGGCGAGCCCTCCGATGTTTCAGGTGCCCGAACCCAAGCCTGCTTCCGTGAACTGCGCTCCCGCCGAGCTGCCCTCGAGGCTGCCAATTCCCAGTTGCCTAAGCTGTCGACTTTTCCTCTAAAGGTCGTCTCCGAGAACAATTTCCCTACGGCCGCCGGTCTAGCATCCTCCGCTGCAGGCTTTGCCGCTCTCGTTCAGGCCATTGCCAACCTCTACGAGCTCCCCGACTCTCCCTCGGAGCTGTCTCTCATTGCTCGCCAAGGCTCTGGCTCTGCCTGTCGCAGCTTGTTCGGTGGCTATGTTGCCTGGAGAATGGGTGAAAAGGAGGATGGTAGCGACTCCAAGGCCGATTTGATTGCTCCCGCGTCCCACTGGCCAAGCATGCGAGCTCTGATTTTAGTCGTCAACGCTGCCAAGAAAGGCGTCTCTTCCACCTCTGGCATGCAGCAGACTGTTGCTACCTCGGGTCTCTTTCAGCAGAGAATAGCTACTGTCGTCCCCGCCAACATGGATGCTATGGAGGACGCCATCAAGACTCGTAACTTTGCCAAGTTCGCCGAGGTGACCATGCGCGACTCCAACTCGTTCCATGCTACCTGCGCCGATACTTATCCTCCCATCTTTTACATGAATGATGTGTCCAAAACAGCGATCCGCGCCGTCGAGGCCATCAATGCTCAGGCAGGCAAGACAATCGCTGCGTATACGTTTGATGCTGGTCCAAACTGTGTGATATACTACTTAGAAGAGGATGCGGCGACTGTGTTGGGTGCATTTGCTCCCATCTTAGCCACTACAGAGGGTTGGAAAGATGGAAACACTGTGAATGCTACCGTGAAGCTAGGTGTGGGCATCGCAGGCACCCTTGAAGACGGCGTCAGCAGAGTCATCCTGACTGGTGTTGGAGAGGGTCCGCTCAAGACAGAGGAGTTTTTGGTTGCTGAAGATGGCACGCCGATTAAGCGATAGATGGGAGACGTTAGATTTGGCGTTTTGTTGGATGTGAGCTGTGCAATTTGGTCAAATTTAAAATAAAGTAAATACACTGATAGATGGAATTCGAAGGAATAAAAAGAAAAAGAAGGCGTCACGACACTTTACTGCTGATTGTAAATTAATGTGAATCTAGAGGCTGGCAAGTTCTGTCTCATTCATTAACTACATATACCGGCAAGTTGGCTGCCAACCTGTGATTCACCACCTGCCCTAATACAAATCACTTCAATTCTCCTCCAACTACCACTCTACTCTCCTTTTACATTATTAACCGCAGACCTGGCCCGATTCATCACTTTTCGTTTTCTTTCTTCCTTAACTAAGATTTACTTTTCTCTGCAGATAATCGGTTGAAATTTATTTAGTCTTACCTTATTGCGCCAATCTCTTCTCATGCCTGCATCGCCCTGAATTCTACTTCAACATTACTGCTACGCTGCACCCTCTTGTCTCAAGGTGGACGCCCAGCAATGGCTACCATAACGACGGAGCAAGAGCCATATGACAAGAATGCAGAGAAAATCACCGACCTTCTCGCCTGGGGCAATGACGTATATATCGTAGAGTTCGACAAGTCTGGTCATCCGCAGCAGCAGTGGCTTCACGCTCATGACGGCCATATTTTGCCTGTGAGCATCTCATGCCTCTTCCTGAGACTAAATAGCTGGGATCTAACCATTTGATTACAGATTCAGCTCAAGAACAAATCCAACAGCTTCTTCTCTCGCTCTGTTCGAGAATGGCGCAAGATTTTGTTTGACTCGTTTCTCCCTGTCGGGTTCCCGCACTCGGTGTCAAAGGACTACTTGGCTTACCAAATGTACGATTCCCTCCAAGCCTTCTTCTCAACCATTAGCTCTCTTCTTGCCAATCGTGCCTTGTTGCAAGGTCTAGGAGTCGGCGATGCATCTTCATCAGCAACATTCGCCATGCTCCTCACAATTCTCAAAGATGCCATGTCCCGTATTGCGACTATTGTGTTTGCCCACCGTTTTGGACTCCGTATTGAGCCAGATGCCAAGCGATATCGCTTCCTAGCCGATCTTTTCAATGATTCTGCCTTCTTTCTAGAGCTCTATAGCCCTTACCTTGGTTCCTGGGGTAAAGTTATTGCACTCAGCACTGGAGAGGCACTCAGAGCCTTGTGCGGTGTTGCTGCTGGTGCTAGCAAAGCTGCTCTTAGTGTACACTTTGCGCGACAGGACAATCTTGCCGAGCTCAATGCAAAGGAGGCTAGTCAGGAGACTGCGGTGGGCTTGGTTGGCTTGCTTGTGGGAACACTAGTAGTCAAGACCATTGAGGATCATTCGAGTGTCGTTTGTTTGATGATCCTCCTCGTTCTCGCCCATCTCGGCATGAACTATCTCGGCGTTCGCAGTGTCTGTATGACAACAATCAACCGCCAACGAGCTACGATACTATTTCAAGAATATCTAAAGAGCGGTACAGTCTTGTCACCCGAGCAAGTTGCTCAAAGAGAGAGCATCATATTTTGGAATCCAACAGTCTGCAACTTTCACGGAAACGAGGTAGCCACCATTGAATTCGCCGAGAACTACAGTCACGCAATGAGCTGCTCTGATGCGCATGACAAACTTGTTATTGTCGATGGCGTCATGCATACCCGATTCATCTGCTCTCGTGTCCCCGGTCGCCTCACTCCCATCAAGATGTTACTCTGGAAGGGAGCGTTGCCGATAGATGCCATACGAGCATGGTTCGCCGCAATGGAAATTGCATGGTTGATGGATAATGATGGGGCTTATACGCAGAAGCTAGATCAGATTTTCTGTGATGCTGGCGTTGAGGGCAATGGTAGGAAGTTCAGTATCGCTGGTAAGGATAGGGATAGCGAGTATGTACCGCGATATAATAACTCGGGCCTATGGGAGGAGCTGTTAAACCAGGGTTGGGATATTGAGGCGCAGGCTTTGGAGACGAAGGCTCCAGTTCGACTGCATGTTCAGCGTAGACGAGCAAAAGATGCATAGAACCTCTGAGACGAATGCCATCTTATGAGCCGGCCAGGAAGGAGAGAAAATGATTGCTGGGATACCGTTATGTACAATACGAGCAGAAAAAAAAGAAGACAGGGACCTAATGATGAAACGAAGTGATGAAACAGGAGAAAACACTGAGAGAATCGTACAGGAGAGCGAATATTTTTGTACAAAGAGCCTCCTCTAGCTCTGTCTATATATGCATGTCTAATGCAGCATATTGAAAAATGTTGCAAGCCCAATAAAACGCCTAATCTCTATGCCAGACATAAAATCGTATCGTATCCAGTCACACCCATCCCATCAAACGGCCCCGCCAATAAATAAATATTAAAAGGGCTTCTTCCTACGCCAGCCCCGTCCACCTCATAGCCCGCATCTTGACTCCTTCCCACGTATTCAGCTTCGGCCGGACATCGAGATAGAAACTCGGCCCGCCGGTCGATCCACCAGGTCGTCCAGCATAAAAATCAATCACATAGTCGACGCGGGTGCCGCAACGGTCGATAACCCAGTCGTGGCGATCAAAGGGCGCGGTGTAGCCGAGGATGGTGTTGATGCGAGCAGTTGGCGTCATGCGGGTGCTTTTGTTCGCAAATGATGACAGTTTGGGGCCGGAGCACCTATTTTGTTTCATTTCTTTTGTTAGATGCTGCTATATTGAGTAGGTTATGAATGTAGATTGTAACTACAACAGCTGTAGCTGGTGGGTGTGTTTGGGGAAAGTGTTAGAGAAAAGAGAAACGCACTTTGAATCAGCCAAATAAGGTGCCTCCCATTCTTTAATATGCTGCCATGCGCGCTCGTTGACGGCGTTGTGGATAGGCACAACAGTCTTCATATCTACTTCTCGAGCGTCATATCCCTTTCGCTTCATGGCCTCGAAGAACATCTTCTCGGAGGGGTAGACCCAGTTCCCCGATGAATCTGCGCCAGACTCAATCTCAGCATTGGAAGGATTCGCGGAAGCACCGTGGTCGACTGGACAGTCTTCTGAGGAGGGGGAGGAGGAGGGGGAGGAGGATGTCGTAAAGGATCGCGGTATGGTAGAGATAACGCGAGAGCTTTCGAGGTTTGGTGGCGAAGATGTTGATATAGCGGGGTGGTTCGCGGGGAGGGTTGGCTCAGCGGGGGAGGGAGAAGACCAAATGAAGGACGAAATCGTCTGGGTCCATGATGTTGAGGGTGATTGATTCTTGGAGGAGTGATCGACGGGGCATTTGGCTTGTTGGAGATTGTCTTCTTTTAGCTTGGAGGATTCGGCAGCACGAGCATGGGCGAGCCAGGCATCGCGGGTTTTGTGGTCGACTGGGCAGGCTGAGTCGGCGTCGTCTGCCATGATGGGCTGCAATTGACTGTCTATATGTTGCTGAAAATTGAATTGTTTTTTATTGAGGTTAATGCTATGCTAGATATAGCATTCAAGATATTTCTAGTCGATTGGATCGCAGATTCATAGATTATTATTTTTTGAAATTTTTTTTTTAGCGGCGCAACATTCTCGCAAGTTGCGATCGCGAACACTCTCAGTAGCTTAAGCCGAGAATTTACCGGAGACGAGATATAAACATATAAACCCTTAGTATTTAATTTTCACCAATGGCTTTTCATTTACCATATAATAGAACAATTTTACAATTTATTCAGGGGAGTATGATGAGTAATAGGTCATTGCAGTTTGTTCATTGATCAACGTAAAAGTTCGGGTGAAGCTTACGCTGAGCGAAAATCGTTCCGAATTGGTGAGCACTGGCGTCAACATTTACGACCAGTTGATGTAACTGCCATCATACATTGTATATGTATCAGTCAACAAAGTTACGAATCTACAGTAGATATTAGACAAAAATTTTGTTACTGTAGTTGAAGTTGATTAGATCGACTAACCATGGTCCACACTTGTTCTCCATTGTGGGCTCTCATGAAATCATATAGCGTTACTAGTGAAGTCATCGAGATGACGATACTGAGCTTCCAACATACAAATACTGCCATTCCCATATTTCAAACAGTAGTTAAATCTTTTTCTATTCAAGACAAACCACATCTAAACAACCAATTCAGTACAGCTCTATATTCATCAGAAATGCCTAACTACGAAGAGATTTCGCGTCGTGCCGAGGCCGACCTCAATACTTATCAGTCCAAGACTGGAGCGGCTCGTCCTCAAGGTCTTGATGATGCTGGAGTCAACTCCTTTGCTGAAAAGAAGTTTGACTCTGCTAGTGTTTCATATGGCGATGACTTAAGCACAAACAGGGGCTACAATAAGCGTATCCCTCCAAGTGAGGGAGGAGATCTTGATACCCGCGGCAGGTGAGTCCACAATCAATCTCTCTTAGAAATGTCTAGTGGAAAGCTGGACTCTAATTCAACCATTTCAATGCAGGCAAGCTACTGGCCATCTTTATGAGGGCCAAGGAGGACCACAAGATAAACTTGCCGAATCATTCCGTCAACAGGGTGGTCAAAACGACAGTGATGTTGTGAACGCGCCGGTACTCGATACGGGCGGTTTGGGCAGCATGAACGATATGGCGACTCAGGGACAAGCCGCAGCTAGAGCCAATGTGGGAAGGAATCCTCCGGGACCTGGAGGTTCGCAGTTCAAAGGAAGCGAATATTACAATCCTGAGAGCGTACCGGATAGTATCTCTGCAGAGGGCTGGGTGGCGCCAGAGAGTGTGACGCAGGCAAGCAGGGAAACGGAAGGCTATTCATCACGCTGAATGTGTGATATGAGATGATTAAATCAAACCAAAACAAAAAAAATGTTAATAAACAAGAAACAAAAATGACAAAAAAATGAATGTAGCATGTAAAACCACAATGTTGATGCCAGATGCAAGTTCGTCCAGAAAACGGCTGCGTCATAGCGCCGACTCTCCTTATCGTGGCGCTTATCTACAACCTCGAACCTCGCGTGACCCACGTCAGCTAACTCTCACGCAACATTGTACCCAAGCTTGCGCAAAGCTCATCACTATGATTCTTTCCTAAACGATGATCTACTGATGAATTTGATCCCTAGAATGTCTACTCGCTCCCCGTCTTCATCCGGGCTACTTCCCATGCCGGGATCTCCGTCATCGTCCTTGGCAATCTACAGCGCTAGATTGCAGGGCTTGGTGAAGCATCCTAACATGAGAGTTGTAGTTGCTTTCTGGCTACTTGGTGCGCTTTTCCACCAACTTCCTCTGCTGGAAATAATAAAAGGAGCGTTATTATGCTAACCATTTGCTATACTTAATAGGCTTGATTAACAATGTGCTCTACGTAATCATTCTCTCGGCCGCCCAAGACCTCGTAGGGTCGCTACCGAAAGGCGTCGTCCTCCTTGCCGATGTCGTTCCTTCATTCTTCACCAAGCTCATCGCTCCGTATTTCATCCACCAAGTGCCGTACCGGATACGAGTCCTTGTCTTCATCACCTTATCCGCGGGTGGCATGTGCATGATTGCGCTTACGCCACCATCCAAGTCGGTGCCGGTTAAGATGATTGGCGTGATCCTAGCTAGCTTAAGCAGCGGCGGAGGCGAGCTTAGTTTCTTAGGTTTATCGCATTATTATGGACATGTGAGCTTGGCTAGTTGGGGATCGGGCACTGGGGCAGCGGGCTTGGTCGGCGCAGGATTATATGTGTTGTTGACAGATTGGTGGGGATTCACCGTCCAGCAGAGCTTGCTATTCTCGGCATGTCTGCCCGCTATCATGTTCATCAGCTTCTTCTTCATCCTCCCTCAAGAGCCGCTGCGCCAAAGCAGTACGTTGAAGGAATATGACGCCATCCCATCAAGAGATGTAGAAGATGAAGTGGATGCAGAGCAGACAGAGCGAGAGGTGGCAGCTAGTACTTCTGCTCTACTTGTGCCAGAGCCGTCCGTCATGTCAGCAAATACTGTGTATGCGATGAACCGAAACAATGCCAACACCTTCCAGAGCAACTTGCGACGAGCCAAGGCGTTGTTCATCCCGTACATGGCTCCCCTACTCCTGGTATATGTCGCTGAGTATACCATCAACCAAGGTGTCTCGCCAACATTATTGTTCCCACTCGAATCATCCCCATTCAAGGAATACCGCGAGTTCTACCCCTTTTATGGCTTCCTATACCAGCTTGGCGTCTTCATCTCTCGTTCCTCTACGGCCTTTATCCGTATCCATCATCTATACCTCCCATCCCTACTTCAAGTCGGGAACTTAATTCTGCTAACACTTCATGCCATGTTCTTCTTCATCCCCTCCGTTTACATCGTATTCATCATCATCTTCTGGGAAGGCCTCCTCGGCGGTGCCGTCTACGTGAACTGTTTCGCTGAGATCATGGAGAATGTGCCAGCTGAGGAGCGTGAGTTTAGTCTCAGTGCCACAACGGTGAGTGATAGCGGGGGTATATGCATTGCCGGATTGATTAGCATTGTGATGGAAACGAGTCTCTGCGAGTACCAAGTTGCGCATGGACGGGATTGGTGTCAGAAGATTCGAATTTCGCATGAATGAGGAATATAGATGCAAACAATTAGAGATATGTTCAACAAGACAAACAGCGTGAATGGTTTAGTGGTAAAATTCTCCGTTGCCATCCGAGCAACGTCGGGGAGCCCTGGGTTCGATTCCCAGTTCACGCATTGTTTTTTTCTTTCTTTTTTTAGACATCCACAACGATTGGCATCTGGATCTATCTAATAAATAGCATTGCTACATAGACTAGAAGGTACCTGGGTAGTAACTACTCCGCAGTAAAGTAATATATCGTTCATGTTGAAAGGTGGGTTTATTAAGCAATTGAAAGAGAGATTGTAAATACGCACAACTCCGAATGCGGAAACCATTGAATGGTTGGTTATAACTTTTATTCTTCCTTTCATAAAAAGCCAATTCCTCGGCTCCAACGAGGCGCATTCTATAAACGGCTTGGGCTAAGCTATACTTAAGAGTGAGGATCTACAGAATAGATTGTGGCTCAATCTTGTTTACCATTTAAGGTGTGCTCCGTTATCCATTAAATAGTGCCATTTCTGCTGATCAAAGATCTAAAAGCATTGGCGATTTCATATCTCTTTAAAGCCGCTAAGGCGACCTCCTATATCACAGACAGGGGTTATAGCCAGTTGAAATTCAGTATATAAAAGGTATATTAATTTACTAGCAAATTGGCTGATGATAGAAGTACCTCAAGCTATTCGATATAGGTAATAACAATAACTACAAAAACAACAAATCCGATACTACCTTTTACCTATTTTGATCTTTTACTTTTATTCTATTCTATTATAACCCCGAAATCTTATATTAAGTACCATATAGCGAATACCTAATCATACCTAAGAAACCTACCCCGTAGCTCTTATAATTAATAATAACGAAGAGAGGTTTATATATTCTATAGCTAGGGCTAGGCCCTCGCTGCCCTTTCCATCCTCCTTCTAGAAGTCCAATACAGACAGACCTAAGGAGGCCCGTCCCTAGAGGCAAGACCGCAATGCATAGATAATAGGGTTGTATTGTTTAATTTATAAAAATTGAAGTTATACTACCTTTATAAAGACTTGGTCTTAAAGATTGGGCTGTATAGGTATATTATCATCAGGTTGCTTATAGCGAGAGTGTTCGTTCTATATAAGAAGTTGGCTATCAAATTTATTTCTCGCGACTGGTTCTTCGCGTTCTATTTTACCGTACTTTAGAGCCAATATTCATCACCTAGCAATAATGTACATACTCGTACGAGGTCACCTTAGCGGCTTTAAAGGGACAGGGGCTCTATGATTTTCGTAGTGGAGGTGCAAAATGTGCCTTACGGTGACTACCGTCATGGAGTTGCAAGGACTTTATAGCAGCGTAATTGATACTTATAAAATTACGATTCATTCGCGTGAGTTGCACATCTGCAGCATCCCCGGTTTATTCCCCGAAGTCAGTCCATGATACTCCGTACTTTTAATTTTAATCGACCAACTGCCGACTGAGGCGGGATCTCAAGGTAGAGTAGGATTACGAAATACTATTTCTAAGTACGGAGTGCTCATTTCCCTTTACCTACTAGGTAGTCAGTCACTTAAGGCTTGGCACTGTTGGCTTTGATGGGGAATATTGAATCGGCGCTTTACAGTACCTAGATAGACCTAGATAGGCCAAAGAGCTTAGGCGCTGATCTGCCACTAATTAGCGGCTCTACAGCTGGATTACTGCTGTTACTTGGAGGGATTTGGGGGGGCGATTTGCAGCTAGCAGGGGCACAAGTTCGAAGTACTCGTAAAGTATGGAATTACTGGTAGTGTCTTGGACAATCGGCGCTACTAATATGAAGTAGCCTCGAAAATTTAAATTCTCTTTCTTCTCTCTTCTTTTCAGGGATACGGGACTTGGTGGAATATTTACAGTGACCAAGAGAGCCGCCTGAGTGATGCGCTAAACCGACCTGAAGATGCCACCTAAAGAAATCGAGAAACTGCCACTCCGTACTCCGTAGTACCTAGGCAATTGAACAACAGCTACGGAGTTACTTGTACCCTTCAAATCCTAACTACCTAGTATTTTCAAGTCAGAACTGGGTTTGGAGAAGTAACTCAATCCCTAGGTCATCATTTCTCATACTCCGTATTCATCATCAGCATGCCAAGAAGCTTTGCTCGTATTGATGCATCAGCCGTCAGATCGCCGCTTCTGGCTCCCATCCCCAGCCGCATCGGGTTTCGCATTGCTTGCACACCCGTGCCGCGTAAAAAGCCTCGTGTAAAGCCTTTGCGTCGTCATTCGCCGGGTGTAAAGGATTATGGCACAAAACTCCGGCCAATTTACAGTTTCAACCTCAGCCCAGGTTTGCATTTGCTCGTGTTATCTACTCGTATATATTATATTATATTACTTTGCTCAATGCTTTAAAATGAGAGATGCAATCTGAAAGACGTTTTGCCTTTGTCGTGATGAAACGAAGGAATTGGCCAATGTCCTTTTCGCTATACTTTACCACATCTTTCAGCTCGACAAACGGTACCATTTCTTTGATTTGAGAGATCAACTTGCGCCCTCGTGAGTTATAAGCTGGTCTGATAATAGGATAGGTATTCTTGGATGAACAACGCCAGCTTTGTCTAAAGGTCTCTCGGTATCAAGCATTTCCCATGTGGAACTTGCCGTCTCGAAGCAACATCAATAGCACCCCCCCCCCCCCCCCCCCCCCCCCCCCCCCCCCCCCCCCCCCCCCGGGGATTGGCCGCTTGCTCCGTTAGGTGTGGCTCCTTCTAGGCTAAATTTACTGCTACATAAGGGTAACTTTTAGCTGGTATACAGCACACTACTCTGCTAGACGTATCTATAAAGTTGCTAGACCTCTGTACGCATGTACCTTATACTACTCAGTACTCTGTACCTTAGTAAAACTTAGCTGCTTGTGTCTTCCCCCCTATTTTCTTTTCCCCCAACCTCTAAGCCTCTCTTTAGTTTTGCCACGCGCCTCTAGTTTCCTCTTGGGCGCTTCTTTCGCCTGCATCGCCAACATTTTGTTCTTGTTTCTTTTTTCCTCCTCTCCTTTTTATCTGACAATCCCATTCTGCCTTATTATTCTGTCTAATCTTTTTTCTTCTCTTTGCGCCCTCTCTTCAACCCCTCCCCCCCCCCCCCCCTTTCCTTTTCGCCCCCCCTTCAACCCCTCCCCCCCCCCCCACCCTCCTCATAATCCCTGTGTCTTGGCCGGCACGAGGATCGTCATTCGCTATCTAAACCAGTCTCCGCTCTCTTAATCCCGTCTCCCGCGACACTCTCTCTGGCCTTTTTTCTTCTTCTTTTGCGCTGCGACTCAGGCAAAAGGTTTATTCATACTCTTTTATATCAGCAAATCGATAGGCGGAGCATGCAGTTATAATGTTTGTCGGCGGTGTTCGATCCTCCAAGTTGACGGCCCTTTTGGCTGGAACTATCATCTTCATTATCATCTTCGCCGGCCTCATCTATAACCAGCTAGATTCGCTAGAATTCCCCAATAGGTATGTTTACGAATCGCCTCAACGGTTTCCCTATAGATATAATATTCAAGACCATAAAACCAGACGACTAACTCAATTGCGCTTCCAGAACACGACCAAATCCAGGTTCCGTGCCTTCTTCCCCGTCTGAGCCGCCTAAAGCAGAAACAAACTTTCGCAATGTCTGGTTTGAGGTGAATAAGCCTTCTATCAAGCCCGATGCGAGCTTCTATCAACCGTGGGGTGCCTTCAAGTTCGACCTCATGAACCAGGCGCATTTCCCAGAGCCCATGGGCCATGACCTTTGCATCATCGACCTCGATAATCGACCTTTCGATGAGGCTGATCAGATCTTTGGACCTAATGTTATGAGCTGGGAGAAGAATGCCGACAAGGTCCACGGTCTTTCCGTAGGTGTGCTCAATCACTGGCTTTATGGTATGTGATACACCACCACCAACCCTTTTTCTGACATGAACATCACATGAAAAAAAAAAGGTAAAAAAAAAAAAAAAAACTAATTAGCCTACCTGCAGCCAAGCTCCACGGCTACAAGTACTACTTTATCGCCATCGAGAAGCCCGAGGATCGTCGCGCTTCGTGGAAGAAAGCTCCTGTTATCTCGACCATCCTTAAGAAGCACAAGGCTTGCCTGTATCTCGACTCCGATGCCATCTTTACAAACCTCAATCTTCCTTTTGAGTGGCTTATGAATTACTGGGACATCGACCCCAAAAATAACTCCCTTGCCCTTGCTGTTGACCCCGACCGCGAGTACAACAAAGACAAGTTTGGCAACCTCTTTCTCAACACCGGCTTCATCATTGCGCAGAACAACCCCAAGACATATGAAATCATGTCTGCTTGGGAGGGCTGCCCTGAGGAGACTGGCAAGCACCCCGAATGCGTCGAATTCCGCACCAACTCGCCTGGCCGCCCTACTGACCAAGGTGGTTTCGGCACTTTTATCCGCTATGATTACCCCAACGATATCAAGCAGCTTGCTTGCACTGATGCCAACGGTTTCCCTAATAGCGACTCCGAATGCGAAGGTCGCTTTATCCGTCACTTGTGGACCGGAAAGGATAATTGGATCAAGATTTTCGTGGGCCAACAGGTTCCGGGACCTTACCTCGAAATGTTCCACCAAGATTTCCTCGACGAAAAATCCCAATTTTATATGACGGAGAAGCAGCTCATGTCCAAGGTTTCACCCCAAAAGCCTAAAGAGCAGGCACAAAACTCGGCTTGATTGGGAGAATGAAGTGGCATCAAAGGGCTGAAACAAGTATATCTAACTTGACATATATCAAGCACTATATAATACGGCCACTTTTACCGGGCCATCTGCAAGTCGTGTTCCTTGGGTTCTTGTTTTTTATTTATATTTTTTATACGGAGTGTAGACATGGGAGACACAAAACAAGGCTCGTCTATTTTTTTTGGGAAAATGTTGGGCAGGGAACCCAAGCATGAAACGCGGTTTGTATATATAGTCATGGGTTTTGTTTTGGTTTTTTTTTTTTTTTTTTTTTTTTTTTTTTTTTTTTTTTGTTTTTTTTTTGTTTTTTTTTTTTTTTTTTTTTTTTGTTTGTTTGTTTTCTTAGAAGCTTTACGATGGATGGACAACAGCGTAATGGTGGTATCCTGGCATCATAACTGTTTGAATGAATAGTAGATATATTATATGCTGCCAAATAATATTTACAATGACTCGATGTTGAATAATGGATATGATATCTGCGTACTTGTTGTAGTAAAGAGTTGTTCTCTGTCGGTGGTGATACTCGGGTAATACTGCTTGGCCGGTAACACAAACTCTATATCTCCATCTCCTACTTGTGATCTCCATCTCCTACTTATTTGTCCATCCCAGCAAATGCGAAGCTTTGTAAGAATATACTTGTAAGAGTAGAGAACAAGTTTACCGGGTAAGCGCGACAAAATGTCCCGATAACAGTTTGAGCAACACAATCAAGCAACCACATTTCGGGATATCATCACTTACCATCAAATATCAAATAAGAGCTATAAATAAATTGTGTACTACATTACAATCATCATTCATATAAATAGTATCATCTCTATTTATTTATTTATTTTCTTTTTTCTTTGCTTGAACAAACATCATACCACATGACCAAACTTCCATCACGTGCACTACTCTACTGGCCCGTCTTTGGTCTCGCTTTTGATGGTGGGAGAAAAAATGAATGCAAATAACTTGGCCCGTTCAAGCTGACCGCTTAAAATTGTCGATTCTTGTGTAATTTGATCTGCGAGGACCCGGTTTCTGTGCCAGGTATGTGAGTTGGACAGGGAGGTGCAGGGCTGGTCAGGGTCGGTGTTACAGTTTGGTTGGTGGTGATGATGATGATGATGATGATGATGCTGATGATGTGGAATTACTGTGAGGAGGAAAAAGAAGGGGCAAAAAATAAAGGAATAATCAATCGAACAAAGATTTTGAGAGGGCATCATTGACTTTAATTTTGTTTGTTTGACTACATGTAGACTTTTTGCTTTAATATCCCAACGTCCATATCCTGACTCGGGGGCGATTCTTCCCTGTTCTAGCATTGCTCCGTACGTGCAATAAGTCTTTGACTGGCGATAATCTCTTAACTATCCTCTTGACTTTTGTGCTTTTTGTTGTTGCTGTAATTGCCAATCTTCTGAATCTCTTTCCTACTAACGGCACTGAGGCTGAATCTCGCGTCTCTATTATACCCCCCTTTTCATCAACACCGCTTGTTGCCTCTCCATTGCATGCTTCACAGGACATGTGCGTATAGACTTCATCGTCGGCACGCTCGTACCATCCGCTGCGGCAGAATAATCCGTGTCGGTGGGCCCTCCAGCGGGAAACAGAGCCGTTCCAGCAGGGAACGCGGTTGCAGCGGCGGTTGAAAGTGAGGAAGCATGAGGAGCAGCGGTTCCAGGACTGGAAGTGTACGCACATGGCGAGGTGGTATCTTGGGGTGTTATTTGGTTGATTCGAGAGTTGGAGATGTTGAGGGAATTAATTCACTTGGATGAAGAGGAATGAAAAAGAATTAAAAAAAAAAAAAGAGTCGTGTGTTTGTTTATGTTCTGTTGTAAAGATGTCTCGAGTTGACTCCAAAGACGAAGAGAATGAATATTGACAACTACATCTCTTGGAGAATGAGTAAGAAAAAAAAAACAACAACCCTGGGAAGTTGAGATGTGTGAAGGAAGCTTCTATCTATATTTGAATTCGATCAAAGAAGAAGACGAAGAAAAAGTAGAAGAAGAAGAAGAAGCTCTTAAAATTGGGGCCACTGGATACGAAGGCGTCGTTGTATGTGCCACGAAGTGGCTTGGACAAAAGGGAACTTTGCTTGGATGTGTATGAATCGCATAGCATTGCATGGATCATGGCTGGGGAGGGAGCTAGAACGGCATTTAGTCAATGTTTGCTTTCCTGGAATTGCCTTTTATAGATGGTCTTGTGAGAGGTGACATGGCGTGCCACAGAAGAAGAAGAAGCATATAGAAGGGAGGGCAATCTATGCGTGCGTGCGTGCGTGTGTGTGTGTGTGTGTGTGTGTTTCGACAAATCGGTATTAAAGGGTAATAATGTTCCTTTTTATAGATTGGTCAATTGTGTAAGTTTGGAAGAGAAGACAGTAGCCAAAGCACACGGTCTGAAGGTTGGTTATGCATAGATTGGAAGAGACACACAGTTAGAGCTTCTTCATCTCAATGTATGTGTACATATGCATAATGCTCATCGTCTCGGCCCTCCCCCTCTCCCCCCTTCTTTTTAAACATTTCTATCTATCCTTGAAACAAAGCCCATCTGTAGTACCACGAACATGTCACTTGGGATGCGAATCCATGGTGACACGAGGGACAGCTCATCCAAGGCAGTGCAGAGCAGAGAGAGGATGATGGTGTTGCGTCGCTCATACAACAGACAAAAAGTATATACAACATTCAGTACTTTGGATTCGCCCACACGACAATATTGCTTGGCGGATTTGGCATCTCCTTGAAGAACTCGGCAATCTTGGCATCGCTATATCGTAGACTAAAGTGCATCAGCACAAAAGTCGTCTGCGGCCACTTCCTCACCACCTTTTCCAAATCGCACCAGGCAGTGTGTTTTGTGCGATCTGCTTGCACCTTGTGCTCATCATACAAGAAGCTGCACTCGGTAATCACCACGGGAATGCCCTCCTGCAGCCACACAGGCTCCGCGGCCAACGTCTCGGCCGTAGTATCGCCCAAGAAGGCAAAGATGGGCACGGTATGTGGAGCGGTGAGCTCGTCCCCAGCTCTGCGCCGTGCCTGCAGTTCGGGTCCGGACAGAGAAGCGAACTCGGGCTTGAGGCGCTGAGTTGTCTTGCTGAAGACGTAGCCTAGGCAAGGGACGGTGTGATGGCAGCGAAAGGCCGTGGCGGTGATGCCCTGAACGCGGCGGAGAGATGCAGAATCGCCATGACGCATCCCATGAGTGATGTGAGTGTTGAGGAACGCTGTAGCAGATGGACTTCGCCCTAGCTCCTCGCTCTTCGCAAGCACTTCATCGTCCAAAGATAGACCGTGTCTTTCTGCGTCTTCTACCCCAATCATACCTCCGAGGTTGAGCATCGTCTTGGCGAGGATAAAGTCATCAAAAGCAGACTTCATCTCGGCCGGGCAATAAATGTCTGGTGGATCATCCCGCTTTACAAACGATGGCGACAGTAGCGTGTGATCGCTGTGGCCGTGCGTCAAGAAGATGTGCTTGGGCCGCAGAGTATTGACGCAGAGGCCAGCATCGAGGAGCAAGTTGAGTGAAGGTATAACAAACGACGTGTGCCATGCTGCGCGAGACCGGCCCGTGAGAATCAGTTGGCTGTGAGGTTTGGGAAATTTCCATTCGAGGATCGGAGATTGTGGGGATTGGGGCAGAGGAGTTGCGAACCGGAGCACTGGCCTGTCAGCCATGGAGGTTGATAAGGTTTGTGTAGACGATGATGTTGGCAACTATGAAAAGTCTTTAATTGGTTGTTTTTTGAGGTTGACAAGTTTTTTGAGGCTGACAAGCTGAGGTCTCGATCCAGTTGTTTGATTGTTTAGTTGAACTTTCTGGCACCCAGTTGATTGTTGTTTTACTGTTGAGTCAAGAGAAAGGATATGGCGGTAGGAGGAGGCCTCAAGTTATCCCAAAAAGTTGTTGAGTATGATTCCACTGCAATTTCAAATTCTGGTCATCCATCACTTTGAGCCTTTGCTACTGTGCTATTATGCTATCGCGATGACCCTTTTGTTGCTATTCTGCCACGGCATGAACGGTGTTTCTGATGAGTGTTTATCTTGCACCCCGCATGAGTCAACCTTGCTACCTCTCGACCAAGTCTCTCATATCGGCGAATGAGTCAATGAGCCTTGAATCTTGTCGTGATTGATTGATATTGTCGACAGCTAAATATTCATCATTTATGTATCATCAACCTTGAAGTCTGTCATTCTCTCACGCAGAGTGAGTACCTACTCTCTCCCTTCCTCTTAATAAGTTCATATCGGCTTGCTTCTATTCCCCTTTTGGAAGATGACCAATTGCTCTCTGCTGAGTCATAAGGCGATGCCCAACCAGAATACAGTCAGCAGAATAGCGGAGTGTCACAGAACTGACTCTGATATTATTTGGTATCCAACCTTGGAACAAGCATAAGATAGGAAACTCGTATTTCATTGATTCCATTCCACTTTACATGATTAGTGTACATGATCATGCATATCGCTAAAAGAAAGCATCCATCTGTGCTACGGTCCGGCTGTTCATCTTCTCCCGCAGACCGAAAGCCAGACGCCAACCTCTGAGCCTCGGGATCACATAATCTGCTTTTTAGCTGCGGTTCAATTATAATGCTTACGGTGGCTATAATCTTTCTACTTCTAAGTGTTTAACGTCCGCGGTTTCCTAGTTGGTTTAGTTAACTGGTTTAATAGCCGCTGAGGTAAAGGTATGTAGTATAGTGCAGTAGGTTGCGGTCGTCAATACAACATCGGTTTAGCCACTCCGCCAGCGAGATTGATCTTGTTAAAGGCTGGAGTCATTCATCATCTATAAGTGTTTAGTTGTCTGCAATTACAATAGGTGTGCCAACGATGCGAGTCTGCTCCATTGGAGTAGTTTGGGCTCCAGGGAGAAACCTCCCGGTCTTGTCTCTTTGTGTTTCTCCCTATTTTTTTCAGTATATGGAGGTTGCCGTAGTCAGTATGAATCGACATATTATACACAATATGACTCTCAAAACGCTCATTGTGCCGTCAATCCTATCAGCGGACTTTGCACAGATCGGTGCAGAATGTGTTCGGACGATGGAGCAGGGTACAGACTCACTGCATGTTGATATCATGGACGGCCACTTCGTGCCAAACACCACATTCGATGCCCCCATTGTTGCTAAAGTTCGACCACATATCGAGAAGCTAAGCTAGCCTACTTGTCGAGTGACATTTGACTACCATATGATGATTGCGGAGCCTAAAAAATGGGTCAAATAATTTAAGAGTGCCGGTTGTGATCTCTATCGTTTCCATTATGAAGCCGCCTTCTCGACCACCGCAGAATCTCTCGAAGAGACAACCAATAAAAAACAAGCCCTAAAGAGCTTATCCAATATATCCACGACAACGAGCTACTTGCAGGTATTGCAATCAAGATAGATACATCGGTCAATGTGCTCTGGGACATTCTTAAGAGTTCAGGTCTGAAAGAGAAGCCTCATATGGTTTAGTTTTACAGTCCATCCTGGATTTGGAGGACATGGCCTCGGAGCTGCCTAAAGTGCAGGGACTGCGGAAACGGTATCCTGAGCTGAACATTGAAGTTGACAGAGGACTTGGCCCCAGCACCATTGATCAGGCTACTGACGCGAGGGCAAATGTTATTGTTGCAGGCAGTGCTGTCTTTGGAGCAAAGGACCCGGCTGAAGTCATTTCCCTGCTGCGGAGATCTGTTGACACCAGGGGTCCCAACATTTTGCCTTGTGGATCATCTATTACCGTTGCACGTGGGATTGTTCCAACCTGTACCAAGTCATATCTCATCATTAAGGCAACGATTAACTAAATGATGAGGAGGGCTACGCTCCATCTTTGCAAATGGAGAACTAATCATATTTCTTTTAGACCTTCTAAACTGCCTGTCAAGATGCCAGCTCGGACTCTCATCAATTTCTTAGCCTCGAGCCAAACATCTGGACTCCAGTCTACGGGTATTGTGCCTCGATTCGGTAATCTAACGTCTTCTCGAATCTCTCATGTCAATGATTGTTTCCGCGGGAAAATGCTTTCAGATGGAGAAACTAGAACAAAAAGCCATTAAGGATGCAGCCTTCGAATAGGACATTAGGTAAAGAAGAATAGTAATCAGCCTCCCGAAAGTGGCATAGCTTTTTTCTTCCAAAGCATACAATTCGATGGAATTTAATCTCCGCTACCTCGGTAGAATAAAGATCAGTAATCGTAAAATACCCACTATTTCGGACCCGGCGCCGTCCCCGGGGATGACGCTTTTGCCCCGATTACCAACCAGATGTTATTCTATATGCTTAATCTTGGTGCAATATTGCCAAAGGATCTAACATTAGAAATGGCTCATGTAATGATAATGGTATTAGTAGGGCAGATGGGCCCTCTGCCGAGGTATATCTTGAAATGGTATGAATATCAAACACTTCGCAGTTATAGGAATCATCCCACAACCAGCATACACCGAGACAACAATAACAAAGAAAAGAGAAGGAAGAAAGAGAAGAAAGCCAAAAGAAAGAGAAAGAGAAAAGAGTACTAGGTTATGCGGGCATAGTTTATCAAACGGTTTAACTGAAGACTGAGAATAAGCGGATCCCCCTTTCTCCTTCAAAGAGTGCTGGAAGATCCTTTACTGGTGCACGTCGTCACGTTCGCAGAAAAGAAAAGGGATGAGTGGAATGGCGTCTCCTCTTGGCACGACAAGGCCAACCGTGTTCGATATTCAGGCCGACGATAAAACCTTGTCATCTCCAGAACCAGATAAATATGTGAACAGCGATGCGAATAGCAATAGCGATGTCGAGAAGGGGCAAGTTACACAAGGAGCAACAATCGATTGGGAAAACGATCCTCATAACCCGTACAATTGGCCGGGATGGAAGAAGGCTTTTACAGTGTTCACTCTGTCTACAATGGGTATCACAATGTAAGTATTGTTGTGTCTAACATCTCCAGCTGCCGCTCTACCTCAAGTTAGTGGTTGGAGAGACACAATCCAAAGAAACCAAACTAACTAAACCATTCATAACAGTTCCATAGCTACATCCCTCTCTAGCTCTTCTGTCGGCCTTCTTCAAGAGGAATTCAACGTTAGTGAGACCGTTGCCTTGCTGCCTCTCACATTCTATGTCGTCGCTCTTGGTCTTGGTCCTGTTGTTGGCGGCCCTCTCTCCGAAACGATTGGTCGATATCCCGTTATTATGGGAGGCATGATTATTGGCTCTCTCTTCACTATTGGAGCGGCACTTGTTCATAATTTTGGTGGACTGGTCTTTTTCCGGTTTCTCACTGGATTCTTCTGGGCTCCTGTTTTGGCCAATGCACCTGGATCCCTTTCGGAGACGTTTATGCCCAAGACGAGAGGCCCTGTCAGCGCCATCTTCATTCTAACACCGTTTTTGGGTCCTGGCCTGGGGTGAGTGCTTTTTTTTTTTTTTTTTTTTTTTTTTTTTTTTTTTTTTTTTTTTTTTTTTTTTTTTTTTTTTTTTTTTTTTTTTTTTTTTTTTTTTTTTTTTTTTTTTTTTTTTTTTTTTTTTTTTTTTTTTTTTTTTTTTTTTTTTTTTTTTTTTTTTTTTTTTTTTTTTTTTTTTTTTTTTTTTTTTTTTTTTTTTTTTTTTTTTTTTTTTTTTTTTTTTTTTTTTTTTTTTTTTTTTTTTTTTTTTTTTTTTTTTTTTTTTTTTTTTTTTTTTTTTTTTTTTTTTTTTTTTTTTTTTTTTTTTTTTTTTTTTTTTTTTTTTTTTTTTTTTTTTTTTTTTTTTTTTTTTTTTTTTTTTTTTTTTTTTTTTTTTTTTTTTTTTTTTTTTTTTTTTTTTTTTTTTTTTTTTTTTTTTTTTTTTTTTTTTTTTTTTTTTTTTTTTTTTTTTTTTTTTTTTTTTTTTTTTTTTTTTTTTTTTTTTTTTTTTTTTTTTTTTTTTTTTTTTTTTTTTTTTTTTTTTTTTTTTTTTTTTTTTTTTTTTTTTTTTTTTTTTTTTTTTTTTTTTTTTTTTTTTTTTTTTTTTTTTTTTTTTTTTTTTTTTTTTTTTTTTTTTTTTTTTTTTTTTTTTTTTTTTTTTTTTTTTTTTTTTTTTTTTTTTTTTTTTTTTTTTTTTTTTTTTTTTTTTTTTTTTTTTTTTTTTTTTTTTAATTCTTCTGTTCTCCATTCTTTTATTAAGTTACATTTGCGGTTTCTAAGCTGAGACTCTTTTTTTTTTGAATTTTATAGGCCCATTATCGGCTCCTTCGTTTCCACTACAAAAGGTTGGCGATGGACTGAGTGGACGATGCTCTTCTTTGCCACATTTAGCATTCTCCTGGGATGTTTCATAGAGGAGACCTTTCACCCCATTCTCAAGCGCCGCCTAGCCAAGAAACGCGGCATCGAGGTTCCTCCAGTCCCTCCTATGAGTGAGCGTATCAAGACCTTCGCTGTAGTAGCTGCCGTTCGACCTGTCAGTATGCTCTTCACTGAACCGATTGTCACATTCATCTGTCTCTACGTGGCGGTCAACTTTGGCACCCTGTTTAGCTTTTTCGGCGGTGTCCCTTATACCTTTGGCGTAGTATACAAGTTTACTATCGACCAGTCAGGTTTAGTATTCGTCTCTATCATCATAGGCTGTTTCCTTGGCCTTGCTACTATTATGGCCTGCGAAATTTTCCTCTATCGAAAGCAGATCCCAAACTATCCGCCTCACAAAGTCCCTCCAGAGCACAGATTATATCCTGCTATGTTAGGTTGCTTTGGACTACCTCTCGGCCTCTTCTGGTTTGCTTGGACTGCACGACAAGATATTTCCTGGGCGAGCCCGGCGGCAGCTATTATTCCTTTTGCGTGGGGCAACTTGTGTGTCTTTGTTAGCACGATGCAGTATACCACGGACACATTTACTGGCAATGTCGTTGCCAGTGCTTCTAGTGCTAATAGCTTGGCTCGATATGGCTTTGCTGGTGTATTTCCTCTTTTCACGATACAAAGTGAGTTTGATGACGTTGATCAAGTTCTTTTGAGATGGAGATTGCTAACCCTTTGTTAAGTGTATACTGGACTTGGAATTCACTGGGCTAGTAGTTTGCTGGGATTCATTGCCCTGGCATTGATCCCTGTCCCTTGGGTCCTTTTCAAGTTTGGCCCTAGAATCAGAGCGAAGAGCAAGTTTGAGACGCACAAGTATGAATGAGGGGAGGACTGATGGTGGAGAAGAGATCAGTTACTCATAACGGTTTTCATTATTTTCTTTAATTCTTTGAGCTGTGGTTGCATTGCATGAGAAAATGGGATATTCTAGTAGAACTTGGTTGATAATATGCTTGGTATCATAACACAATTTAGAACAGCATCCAAGGATAATAGAGCAAGTGTTCATTTCTTTCGAAAACAAGCACTTATGTCATTTATCTATTAGTATCTTTCCCAGCGTGCTTGATATATCTAATAGAGTCCTCTCTCCCCTCTTAATCTACATCAATAACCTGCTCGGGCAATACCTGAAAGTTCTCATCTAGATAAAACCACTTATCATACTTTGCAGGTCTCGGTTCAGGTGGAGAAATCTTTGACTTCTTTGGAAGATCAAACTCCTTAGTCGCATCTTTGCTCGCAATATAACTCTTGCAAATATTTGGCTGAGAAGTTTGCGAGATACTAATCTTTCCTGGATCTTCTTTGCCGCTGATGAGGTCTTGCCAGAAGCCATGGCTCTCGCTGACGATATTGCGAATGGTATTGGAGTTTTGATATTGGTTTTTGAAGATGGTGTTGAGGCTGCCGCTGCGGAGGACTTTATAGTACTAATTTGAATATATTTAATAACGTCACTATTATTTGTAAATAGGGTGGGTACTTACGATGAACCAGTCATAGAATGTTTGTTTAAGGCCGGGACGATATGTCTCGAGGTCATCGATAGCTGGATCACGTTAGCCACTTTGTTGGCTTAAGAGCAGATGGAGTACCTTACTGTTAACGACCTGTGCTAATGGATCATTTATATTGATGGCAATAACTTTCCAATCGGTAGTGTTGTCCTTTTAAAATAAAAGCATGTAAGATAAAGTGCGCATTCATGTAATCGCGAAATGAGACCTCACATCAATCATTGGAATGCCGCCTAAAATCTTGGCCTGCCTAACCTGACCGATAAAACCGGGACTATATAAACCATATTAGCTGAAAACTCTCTAGGTCAACACGTATGGTCAGTACTGACTCAATTGCACTAATATCAAATATATCCATTGGATCGTTATCACCAGGGAACCCAGTAAAGTTATGCTTGACGTTGGAGTTTTCCCACGTCTGAGGAAGTGAGCCGTAAATAAAAGGATACGATTTGTGCGGCCAAATACTGGCGACGTATCGTGGTATGTCGTCCTTGTCGTCATGAAAGATGGGATCTAATGAGACCTCAGGTATTAGCATCCTAACGCTCATGGGGCTCTATATTCATATGATAGTCTCATGGAAACAACTTACTTAGCGGCTTATCACGCTTAGTCTCAATCTTACCATCTGTCCATCGCGGGATTTCCACATAGAAATTGACGATATTATTGTTCTTCTCATCAGGATAAAGAGGAATATCGTGCCAGAAGGACACTGGGTCGCCGTCTTGCTCAAGCCAAATGCGCCAATCCTACTTGATATCAACACACAGACTTGCATAAAATTATCGATTTTATCATTTATATCGCAATGGCATTATTTTGTACCATAACATCATTGACTTACAACAGTATTGCGCGCTCCCACTTCCCTTAGCGTAAGTGAGCTTAAGTCGAATTTCTTTTTCGTGGCCTTGTCGTCGCATTTTGCTGCAGACAGAGCAGGCGAAATGACCAAGGGAAGAAGGAATAGAGATATTGTCCAATGCATGATGGATCCCATGATGAGACTCTCCTCAGAAGAGTAGTAATTGGCTTTGCAAAGGCTTCCGTTGCCTAGACGACTCACAATAGAGCTGGGCTTCTCATGATTTATATTCAAATAAGTATAGCCAAGGAAAGCTTGTGGAACCTCTTCTTTAACCGATCACACCGTAGCATGTCTCAATTTTTTCAATAATTCACGCCATCATTCATCTATCTAGCGACTTGGCAAAGTTCCTCATACAGTTAGTCATGACATAAAATAAGGGATCGGAAACTCAGGGAGCTCAAACGGGCAGATCTCCCGAACCCCCATCATCTAATCATGTCCTGGTTCGTTCAGATATAATAGGCGCACGGCTTTGTACGCACGGCCATTAAATTAATAAAGCCTGATCCCACGTGGAACATCTTAGGTACGCGTGAAGCATAGGCAGTCTCTAATACCGCTTCCTGAAAGAGAGAGAGCTCATGCGTCAGTCACCTATGCGAATGAGCTTAGTTTTAAGCATGTCCACTAGGTTTAGGCTGTGCGTAACCTCATTGAGAGAATAAGATGCCTTCGGTGACCAGATCTAGTAGTAGTTCTCAATATTTTCGTGTGGCTAATGTGCCAAGACATGAAATATAGATAGCTGTAGTAGGGATGCTACCTTCAATTTGGAGACCGAAGCTGGTTATTGTGTGAACCAGCATAGTATCGAATACTTCCATCCAAGGGCACCAAGTAGTTGACAAATAAACAGATAAACAGGTATTCCCTGTATATACAATATCCGAGGAGGTTAACGATATCTCTATATAATATATTTTTTTCTATATCAAGATTCAATCTGATTTGAGTAGTCTATCTATCTATATAGTTTTGTGGTCTCTGTTTTTTTTATCGGCCACTTGGGCAGATCCTTTTATTCTACTGATTTAATTTGAGAGTAGAAAATTGAGATATATTATGTAACTTCCAAAATAAATACTAATTAAAATAAGACTCTATTGAATCGCGAAGCTCTATTGAATCGCGAATCATCGAGAAATACGCTACAACCCTACCAGCAGAGTATAAGTGCAGCTATTCGAAGCAAGGTTTATACCCACTATGCATTTGAGATTGCGAGAAAATAGATTAGGTAAGGTTGCCCTCGATATTTGCGAACCATTGTCCCATGGGGCTACATGGACAGTGCAAGCATTGAGAACCAAAGTCTCTTTTCAAAGACCTGGCTGAGGTTGTGCTCAAGCACGTAATGAAGCTAACTCTTGTGAGTAAGCACAGTATAGAAGAGAAAGCAAGTACTACACGATGGACTTTAATTAGAAGATCTCAAAGCGCCATATTTGGAAATGGAAGTGACTCTGAACAGCGTCAGATGTGGCAAAGGGTCTAGAATGGACAGCGCAAGGATAAACTATCAGGCAAGAGACATATTATCCGCGCCTAAGAGTTCATCAAGTCTTTGCTCACGCAAATGGCGGTCAGCGTATTATATAACGGAAATTAACAATATTCCTCCAATACTATCAGAGTACTTCTACTCAGTCTCCTTCTCCGCATCTCTGCAGGCTCTCTCCTCCATTGCTATACTTACACCTATACAGCAACTCTAGGCAGCCGTACTGTAGAGGAAACTGGGGTGGTGGCTATTCTTCGAAAGCCTTAAGAACCCATCTACATATCTCATATCCCCAGCTTTCTGTAATAGGCAGCCACTTATACTGTACATGCATACAGTAGTGTGTCAAGTGTGCCAAGCGTGGGGAAGAATGGGGGGGGGAGTGGAGGAACTTACAGGGGAAGGATGTCTATTCCCTAATTGTACGATATTAGACCTATATGGGAGGGTGGATGAAAGAGACCCGGTTCTCTCCGCTGGCTTACACTGCTGGCCCATGCAAGTGGCTAAAGAAGTAATCTTCCGTTTGAAGAAAACGAAGTGGCTATCTAGGCGCGCTCTCTCGAGGATGAGATGAGGGACGATAATGAGAGGAAAGTCAGAGGGTGCTATCTCAACGATATAGCGATGTGAGCAAAAATGGGTCATTCAGTGATGATTGCTGTAATTACTAAAGAGATGGCGGGAATTAGTTCACAAATCACGTTCACAAATTAATTCAAATCATTCAATCATTTTACTCGTCATTATTCATCATTTTGCTCGTTATAATTGATAACCAAGGCCAGTTTTCCTTCATGTACCTGTGATATTGACAGGAAGAATGAATGTGCCAATAGGTAGCAGCCTCAAGCCACATTTATACCCTCCCTTCAATATGTTGTGCATTGCCGTACTGCTCATCAGCAACTTTCTGTTTCTCATCAGCAGCCAGGTCCTTCTCAGCAGCATCCTTGTTACCATACCGACCAATCTTGTACCAAGGTAAGTCAAATAGGCGATCCATGCTCTCAAGGGAACGACCTCCAGTTTCTGGCACGAAGAACCAGACCCATACACCACCTACAATAGTGACTGCAGCAAAGCACCAGAAAGTACCCAAGGGTGAAATGCCTCCTTGTGAAGTACTAAGCAGCATGACGGGGACGGCACGCGAGTTGCCGTATTGGTTCGCAAAGTGAAGAGTCATCGCCCACGACGTAGCTAGAGCACGAACACGCAGAGGGTATAATTCAGCAGTGAGCAGGTACTGCATCGAGTTCCAACCAAGCGCCCAACCACAGCCAGAAATATAGATCATGGCAACAGCTCCTCGACTGGGACCCTTCAAAGATTCGGGCAGGATAAAGTTTTTGTCGGTGCCAAGCTGGGGCACAGCAGTAAGGAAACCAGCAACATATATCATGGAGATAGCCTGGAGTAAAATACCCCATAGAAGAGCGCGTTTGCGACCAATAACATCGACAAGGAAGAGGGCGCAGATCATTGCTGCTACAAACTTGACAATGCCAAAGACGGCAGTGACGAGAAGAGACTCATTGTTTCCCGTAATTCCTAAAATCTTAAAGAGATCTGGCGCATACAGGGTGATGGAGCCTGCGCCAGACCACTGAGAAAGCAGCTGAACCATGGATGATAGATACACTCTATACAAGTTGCTCTTGTCAAGGAGCAGCTCTTTCAACTTCCCAAGCCAGCCAACACCTCGACTAGATTCCATCTCATGGTCATGAGCAGCTTGTATCATACCAATTTCGCGGATGATATATTCGCTGTCGGGGGACTGTTGACGCAGGTATGCCATGTTATTGACAGCCTGTTCGACTTTGCCCTGTTTAATGAGGAAGCGTGGTGATTCGTGCTGGAAGAGTGACAATGTGGCAATTATAAATGCCAATATGACATGAAGACTCGTGGGGATGAGCCACTGGCTTGAACTGCCGTCGCTAATGTGAAGCTGGCATCCATAGTTCGCAAAATATGCGAGCACGATACCAAGGTAAACAGCACCAGTGAAGAAACAGGTACAAAGGCCACGGATTGCAGCGGGTGCAATTTCGGCAATATAGATGGGACTGCAAAGTTATCACGTCAGTCATGTCTTGCATAACACGTAAGATATTGAGACATCAGTGGAGATCTTTGTCAAGGATCATACTCACCCTACAACAGGTGTTTGTCCAACACCAAGGCCAGCGATAAATCTACCTGCATAGATGGCGCCCAGGTTGCCTTTCACACCGCCAGCCATAAAGATAGCGATGCCAACAGCCCAGACGAGGCACAAGGCTCGAGTGGCGTTAATACGGCCAATACGGTCACAAATCAAAAATGCACTGAAGCGAGAAATGGTCATTCAGCATCTAAACCGTCACAATGGGTGTGGATAGTGCAAGGTTGCATAAAGAGGCGGTGACTTACATAAGAGCGCCCGCAACAGAGCCGATTTGAACCATGGCAGAGACATTAGCCTTGATGTTGGCTTGTTCAATGGTGCTGTATGAAGCATAGTGAATAGCTACTTTAAAGTGCTTTGCGTTGAAGGCGCCGGAAATCAAACCCTCATCGATCCCTCGGGCAGCACCTAGCAGTGCAAAGGAGAATACAGCAAGCCAAAGGCGCCAGTTCAGTACTCCCTCTGGCTCACCCAAGTCTTTCAACTTGAAAATGTTGACGGGCTTCTTTCCCCCGACAGCCATGGTAGCAACCTTTGATGTAGATAGCCAGAACTGGCGTAAAGGCAAGGGAAGCAAGAAATCTTGCTGTTAGGACCGAGTAGCGCAAGAAATGTCGAGTAGAATGCCAGAACTCGTGGTCAAACTGAGCGGTTTCACCATAGAGGAATCAGTCGTTTTATAGTCATCCACATTGGCACACCTCCCATGCCCATTGGAAGGAGAAAAAGAGCCACGAATACAAACATTTTCACAACTAAACCTACTCATATGCATATGCCCAATATGACCGGGGTTCCCGTGCGTTTGTGTTGCCATAGTAGATCTAGCCTCCAGTGTAAAGTCACTTGGGTGTGATGTGGCAGAGTTACATCCAGCCATGGATCAAGGCGTCGGTAAGCATCCATGTCAATCCCCAGCTGACTTGCGCGTACCAAGCAAAAATCTATCCACCCCCGCATATCATCTCTCCCAGCCTCTAGATTCTGGTTCATTACTACTAGGATAACGACAAATGCTCCGCAACAGCTTCACGATCCTGCTGTTCATGACGAGTTCGCGATGTAGGACGAAAGGCACCAATACGCGACTTTGTCATGTCATGTTGGATCCAATAAGACTAAGTCAGCACCTTCACGGCCCGCCAAGAAGTTTAATACTCTAATTAATCTGGGGTTTAGTGAGGGGAACTGAGCGATCTTGGGTGAAAAGTAGAAGACCGGACAACCTCCGTCATCCACTCGGTGAGAACTTGAGAGCCTGATTCTCCAACTCGTCTCCGATTTATCTTCTAGCTGATGATCACCAATTCTAGTTGATGAGCTGAGGCAAATAGCGCCTGCGTTCGGTGATGGTGAGCAATTAACGGTAGGTCTAGATCTTTAGTTACATCCACCAGATGAGTGACCTCCCATGTTACATCGGTACGAAGTACAGGAGTTAAGACCAAAGCACGATTCATAGACGCATCGCATGCAGTTGCGAGTAAGTCATTTTCACATCAGATGAATATCATTGAATAGCATAGATCTCGAATTCTGTATTGCAGTGGCATCTGGCCCAGTGCAATTGTATAATCTTTCTTTGTATTATCAATATAGCACTCCACGAGGCTGAGAACACATCAGTGCTTATGCTTGGTAGCCAGAATTCTCGCAATTCTAGTCTATCCTATAAGGAGACCTGAGTGGTAGGTTTAGCATCATGTGCTCACTTGGCAAATGATTTTGAGAACGTGTAATTGGAGCGCTGTTTTCTGATATGTAAATGAATTTCGCCGATCCTAGAGGAATTCCCGAATAGATTATCATTCAGAGCACACTAGTCGCGGCGTCCCCTGGTATCAATAGAATATAGAAAGAGTACTGTGTGGAGTTGGTCGCTTAGATCCAATACTGACCCCATAAAGCATACTCATCTTTTGTTCCTCGGAATTTAAATTTAATTTCTGTCACGTCTTGAAAGCCCTCTTTGGTTTTCGGTTCTTTAAATCTCGACGCAAATCCGGTGAAAGCCAGCTTAGGCAGGCCCTTTCTATCCTCGGGGTTTAACGGCACGTTATTCGCTCGAACTGCATCATTATGTTCGCATATCACTATCGGCGTTGTAAACCATAGGCACCGAATAGGGATGCTGGCCTTCTTAGCCACTTCAATCCACAGAGCCCGTGTGTCAGGGTCTGCATTAGTGTTGTCTACGTTTTCATGTTAATATGCGTATGATCTGTGAGAGCCTAGATGCGGGACTCGCCCAGCAAATTGTGTAATAACTAGAATCCAGCCACATGGATGGCCGTTACCAGTAGAAAGAGTGGCAGCACGTACCAACAGCTACGGACTTGCCGTCTTTGAGAAAATCCATGGCAGCTTGGATGCACTTGTCCCGAGACTTCAATGTGTCTTGATTTACTCGTTCATATCCAAGAGGTTTAAGAACTTTCCAGTAAAATGTACTCTTTCCCGCTCCGGGCGGACCGCAGAATAAGGCGATATCCTTGTCGTTTTTCTTCTCAAAGAGAGCTTCGGAGGTATTAAGTGATCCTTCTTCGTCTTTATGTGAGAAATTTATTAGGTCGAATTCACGAATAAAGTTCCTAGGCTTCTCCCCCAGAAAATACTCTTCAGGTGTAAAATAGTCGATCCCGACGTTATGCGCGAAATTCCTGTCGGAGCAACTAAAATCTTTTGCCAGTGCAGCCGCAATGACTGCGATCCGACCGCCTGCATCGCCAACGAAAAAGCTTCCACGTAGATCCACCTCCTCTTCCGGAATCTCGAGATCATCGCATACTTCTTTCCACATGCCTATCCTGGGTTTTCGATATTTATCTCTTGCCGTAGCTGCGTAGACAGCTGTCGGAAGGTCAAGACTCGTAAGGACAGCATTGCATTTTTGTTTGAATTCCGTAACGCGCTTCTGAGCGCCGGCCTTCGGCCCTTTATATTTTGCGTCAAAATGTAGCGTCATTCCAGCTTGATTTGAGAGAATCACAACATGGTAATTTTCATTTTCATATAGCTCTCGTAGCCGACTCGGAACTTTACTGTCCCACCACTTCCAGTCCGCTGCGTTGGATGCATGCTTCTTTCCTGATGATGTTGTAATGAGCGTCGAATCCAGGTCAAATGCCGCTATCTTGCGTCGCTTTGAGTGTGAGGTTTCGTCCATGTTCTCAGGCTGATATCTGCCGACAAGTAGGGTTGCGGGGACGTCATCATTAGGGCCTCGTTCTGACCAGACCGTTCGATCCTTTGGTTTCTGCGATGTTGGAGTGAAGAAGCTCGCAATGGCAGACTCTATTGAGTCAAGTCAGCCACAGACAACGAAATAATATGACGGCGATTATATGAATCATACTGGTAGTTGCGCTCTTCACAGCTTTCTTAATGGGAGGGGGGGAGACCGGAGCACCTGGGTCCTTTCTCTTCTTCGATGAAACTGGCGGTGCCATTTCCTGACTATAAAATGCGATTGCGCAGCTTCGAAATAGCTTAAAATCGCGTGCAAGACATACTCTACGCGATACAATCATATGCAGAGACATTTGCGGGCCAGTGATGAGATTAGAGAAAGAAGGCAGACTGCACGAATGCGATCATGGCGCGTGATCACGTGCAGCTGTAAAGGTGACTTTAAGCTTGGGACAAATCAAGCTATCGATTCATAATTGAAGCCTTCAATGTTATAACCTCATCAGCACCAGATTCACTAGAAACGGCGCTTAGTAACTCAGTAACACTTGGAATCCCTTGGAATCTATTTACATTTGTTTGAAGCTCTCGATATATAGCGAGTTTACAAGTTTTCGGTTGGTCAGCGACCTAGCCTTGTTTCACGACAATGTACGAGCTGTTTCTCACAGCACTGGTTGAGGATGGCGATATCAACACAGCTCTGGCTGTTCTAAGTGGCTTCTGTTCAATGCAGCCATGGGAATCAGTCAGCCGAGTTCTTTATTTCCAAGGCCCCCCTCGGCCCTCTGGAATCACCAACCAGCGCTCTATTGAAAAGCCCATGCGTAAAGATTCTGGCCTACTCTGGAAGGAATTACATCAGAATCTTTCCCGTCAATCATTCGTCCTTCAAGCTCGCTATGAAATTTATAAAGATCGCGATCTCGGTCCTTCTGCAGAACCAATCGACCTTGACACCGTACCAGGGATACTGAGATGGACAGATTTTCCAGACCCTCCTCGTGGTCAGCCACTTCTCGCTCAACGCAAGAAAGTCGAGCTTTGGGAACAGAGAAAGCTACCTTCTATACTGCAAGAAAATAACCACCAGTTAGTATTCGTTTGCCAAGTTTGATCACCATTGTGTACCTAACAATGCACAGGCTCAAAACAGAGACGGTAGAGGAGATGTACCGATTCTTCCGCGATGATGTAGAATTCTGTCTGACCCGACAGTATTTTGTCAGTCCCATTGAGGATTATGTTCCTCTTGCTGCCAAACCGGTAGCTCCAATAGGACCAAAACCTAATTTACCTGCTTGGGAATACCTAACGCGCGTTGATATGCAGAATCGGTGGATACTGCAGGTTAAAGCGCATGTCCTCCAGGATAACAAGCCAGATGAGATAAAAAAAGCACAGGATCAGCTGCTAAAATTCCGCGCAGAGCTCGACGGAGTATTCGACTTTAGACCTTTTGACCGCAAAGTATACGATACCCGAGTAGCCATGCAGCAGCAAGGCGTTCAAGCACTCCCGCAGAAGGTGCTTTTAGGAAAGTCATGATCATCAAAGCTAGAAGCCTTCTACGTATATGTGTGTATATATTGGGTATCTCGACTCGCGCATAGCGTTAATCTCTATTACATCTGGAGGACTCGAATCTAGTCAACAATACGGCGCGCTTAATTTCATATGCCCGATGTCGGTCTATCCTCATATTAATGAATACAAAATCACAAAGCAGCCACCACAACCAACCAACATTCAATAATATCGAAACATATCACTGGCTTGCTTATACAATTTCGTCGCAAACACGAGCTTCGGTTATTTAGACCATTCCATTACCGCGACTCTGACATAAACCTTTACTTCTAAGCACTTTAATGGAAAAGTCGGCAAATATAAAATCACATCACCACGGCACAAGAAATTATAGTTTAAAAATGATATCTTCAATCGCCTAACACCCCAAAAATGCTCGTGTATTACAAGTTAATAACTAATTAACAAGAACCCGGACTGCCCCAATACTGTCTGCAGGGACTACGATAAATGTCCCCGTCCATCAATCAACTGAACTTCTTACAGAGGGAGACTAAGAGCCTGAGTAAGGTTGTTGACATTGAGCGCTTGCTGAAGAGTTGGGACAGAACCATGAGTTGCACCATTGACGTAGGCATTGACAGCGCTAATGTCAATCCCCTGTGCCAGCATAGCGATAGCTTCACCAACGATCTGGACAATGTTGCTAAGTCCAAGAGTATCGCCGAGCTGGCCGCTCTGAACAAGGCTGACAAGCTTCTGAGCCAAGGTGACACCGAGAACAGACTCAATCTAGAAATTATATATTTTAGCTTCATTCACTATGAATCGTTTTTAGTTGGATTCCAGGCCTACCTTTTGGACGATAGGACCCAAGAGAGTTGTCAGCTTGGTCTGCAGAGCGGCGACGTCGACCGTAGAGCCCGGAGTGACACCTTCAAGGAGACCACCGACTTGGTTGACGAGAGAGCCGGTCGGAACAGCTGCTGAATGATTAGCAATCTCTATCGACCATCTAATTGTAGAGATGGGCGGTTGACAAACCAAGGGGAGCGGTGAGACCAGTGCCAACGATGGTGGCAAGGAAGATAGCAGCGAGTCCGAAACGCATTTTGGCGGTATTAGATGTTATAAAGAATAACTAAAAGAGTGACTGAAGTTGTGAGAACTTCCGAGTTTTAAGCTGTGCTGTGCTAAAGAGTGACTAGAGGCGAATTGCTTGTTGATGATATTAAGAAGTTGTGGGCGAACCGGCACTCCTTATATCCTCAGACTTCTCAACTCCCTACTATTACTTCCCAGTCTATTCTCACGTCGCTATCTTGGGTGATCGGCAGCCATAACATTAAGTCAGGCCTCATTTGCGCTGGATTAATATCCCATTGCTGGGAGTCTTTCTAGGCGATGTCGCTTAGGTATTAAGATCACAGAGTAGTATTCTCGCGAGTACGTCCACGGCTAAGCTCCTGGGAATATCACGGTAACATTATATCAGCAAGGCACGTATTGGAGTCACAATATGTCGATCTGGTCAGCACACGAGTCGCTGACCAGGCTGTATGACATAGTAAACCACCAGACAAAGGGGCAGTAATGAAGATCACGAGCTTTGTTCCTGCCAGGATGTGTAGAGTGGGTATAGTGGTAGCTAATTTCCCAGGCAAGGGTGAGATGGAAGTGTATAAAAGCGATGGCGCAATAGCATGCAAACTATTAGCGATATTCAAAGACCAAAACATAAAGATAAATATACCGAATACGAGGTAGGCAGCACTCCTTAGAGAGTATACTGATCAGATCGATTCCAGCAACCGCTTTGAATAAGACACTGTCTTTGAGTGAGATGATTCTAGTACTTGGAAAAGTTGAGATTGTGATGGAGCTTAATACCCCAGACCGGGATTAATGTGCCCCGCGATCGACAAATTCATAGTGCCATGCGCTTGTTTAGGCCAATGATGCAACATAAATGAACAATCGGGATAGTTTCATTCGTGTCCATCTTGTAAGTGGTCTATCAGGGATGTGGATAGCTATGATTTGTTGATTTAGGTTGATCAAAGCGAACTCGTTTCGAACCTTCGGCGACTACGCTGCGAATCCGCAGACGATGGCTTAATTTACCAAAAACCCCAGGCTATCAACGAAGCCTGAATCACCTGTCTACTGGTACAAGCAAAGAGAATATAGAATTTCTTCATTGATTTGCAATGTTTTATAAAGAATTGTGTAAAGTCTGCCCTAGCATCTCCTTTTTTTTCTAGCCAGAAGCTCAAAAGAGGCTCTCATGAAAAGACCATCGCTGGCAGCCTCCGCTCCCGATCGGCATCACTATATGGGGCCAGACACATCACAATCTCAACAACCTTAAGAATGCCGGTATTATCAAGGGAGTGGACAAAAGGGGCTGGTGGTAAGGTTTTCATCCCAGTCATTCTACCCAATTTAGCCATACATTTCCTATACAGGGAAGCCGTTATTCACTAACTTCGCCGGGTTGTTGTCCATAGTATTTCGTATCATAGATTATACTATCCAGCGACCACGGCATTGAGGATTATTACCGGTTATCCCAACCCTAGACCCAGACTAGGTATAATGGGAATATTCGCAGATAACTCGAAGCTTGGAACCGGGAATGTAAGGACTCACAAGTGGATATGTTTTACCAAAGATTGGAGCAGGAGAGATACAATTCGGTAATAAGGGTCGACAAAGGTCAATGTCAGATCGTCCTATGAATTACCTACCCATTCACAGCAATATTATACACTAGGGCTGTAGAGCCAATAATGTCCATGAGGCATGCTAATACACTGCAGTTAAATGTACATTTACTTACTTGAAGCTTCTTGGCTATTTTCTATACTTTGTGGTGATTTAGAACTCTGAGGGTTTACAGTATAAAAAGTACCAGACTGGTACTCTTGTTTTTGTTTGATGATACTATTAGTCCGTTGCATTATTAGCCACATTTGCAGTTCTATCCAAAACATGTATAACCAACATCTATGAGGCCTCGGTCTTGAGAATTTAGAATACTTGGATTGAGATGGAAGTGTACTCTTACATACAATAAGTAAGTGGCCATGGCCGCGCCTTACACTGTTCCCAGCAGCAATATCCAGATTTCATCTCCCGAGTAATAGGTTCTTTCGTACCGTACAGTCAAAGAGAGTATAATTCATTACAAGCTCTAAAAAGCTCTGTAGACAGTATTTTGCTCTCGCCATGATTAAGTCCTTGCTACTGCATATGAGGATTTACACAAGTCTTTGGCACGATTAAAGTCTAGGCAAGGTCTAGCCTGCTGCTGCGTTATAGATGGCTACCCTAGGATTCAGGTGATGAAAGGAGCACTTACATGCACACGTTTGGAGCATCACATCAGCATTTCTCTTAATCGAGAAGTAATTTTATTTACTGACAACGAATTTTATTAAATGCCATTTTATTTTATGTCACACCCGGAAAACCTGCCTTACCTCTCGTGTCTCCAGCTTTAGCTGCAAGTTCGATAATAGGCAGCAGCGCCACAATAAAACACCGAACAAATATTCGAACCAACCATAGGCCATCCAGGGATCATGCTAACAAGACGAGCCAGCATAGCAGGAGAGAGAGTAGACTTTACTTTCTATCCATTAGGATCAACATTGATTGCTCTCTTGGTCGGCTACACGTTAAGATCATATTCAACGCGTTATCCGACATGACAGCCCGTAGCATAAGCCAGATCTGCAAACACTCGCATCTCTATCTAGATGAATCACCATATGCATCTAAAGCGGGCTTCAAGCGCCCGACACAGAGACAGCGCATTTTGGCGGCAACTAAAAATGGGCGTGCTGGGAAACAGCTGGTGTTGCTAACTGGCAAAGAGCTCTTTGAAGATAGAATGGCATTTCCTGGACCGATAATTCTCCCAGATGACGAGCTGGCAGAAGATCCAGAGTATCCACCACAAGACTTTAGAGAATGGAGAGACGATGAGGAGCGGAATCCTGTCATTCCAGAGAGGAAGACCATCTACATCGTACCAAGCCCAATAATCGGCCCAGATGTGTCCAAAATACGACCATGGTCCATTTGTAATTCTCAAAAATCAGGGAAGAAGCACGACGCACAAGAAGTCGAGCCTCCAAAGATACAAGACACTGTGGAATACATGGCAGCATTCTTCCATGGCATGGATGTAAAGGTCTTTGAAGAGCCCTTTTACTGGCAAACTTGGAATAAATACGATGGCACAGTTTTGAAAAATCCTGACATTGAGCGACGTATCGGTCTCATGACTCCAAAGCAAGAGCTCTTTGGAATACGTTGCCGCGCGTCACCAGACGGTATATCACCTATGCAGGTAAACTTGGACGACATATTGGATGCTCTTGCAGAAAACATTCCTTCAGACGCACACTCCATCATGATGCTTTTAGACCAAGACATGTATGAAGGTGATGGAGACATCTTTTCTGCGGGTCGGGCATATGGGGGCAGCCGAATTGCAGCTGTTTCCCAGTTCCGTGACCAGCCATCATGCGCACCACACGACAATGGCCACGGGTGGCCATCATCCCACTGCGTAGCTTACATTGACCAACTGTGTTTCAACGGTTCGACGCAGCCTTCTACCAAAAAGGTTGCAAAACCACAGCCCATACAACGTGGGAAGAGTGGCAATCCTCTACACGTGGCAATCGAAGCGGCTGCTACTACCCGTCCCGAGTGCAGCATCCCGCCTGAAGCTCCCACAGTCCAATGGCTTGGAAGGGTTGTCACCACCATGGCCCACGAGTTGTGTCACTGCCTAGGACTTGATCACTGCGTCTACTTTGCGTGCGCGATGCAGGGGTGCGGTAGCTTGGAAGAGGCACAGCGACAGCCTCCTTATCTGTGCCCTGTTTGTCTTGAGAAGCTAGCCAGTGCAATAGGAGAGGGCCTTGTTGATGATTGGAATGATGGGTCCACGGGAAGGCTGACTAGGAACATGTTTGTGAAAGAGAGGTATGAAGCGCTGAGGAGGGTGTGTGAGAAACGGAGTGATCCTCATTTGTCGAGAATGTTTGCTGGTTACAAAGCCTGGCTGGATGTTGTAATTGAGCGCAGCTTGTGAATTAAACGCTTTGATGGTATTCGAATGAAGGACCTTGTATTGCTGAACAGATATGAGTCAACAAGTAGGTAGTATGGATATTTCGGTGGAAAGACTTTTGGATAGATCAAACCTGGGACTAACGCGCGAGTTTGACGATGGCAGGTGTCTTGATGTTAAACAAAATATCACTCTGGCTTTTGGCATTAGAATCGTTGAATCGACGTTAAGTAGTGATTCTGTTTTCTTTACGAATTAAGCTATACAAAGCCAATCATTATTATCACCATGAACCATATAAGATGTAGAGTATCACAGCTATTTATTGCCTTTGTAGATTCACAACTTACATGGAGACGAACTATGGTTCAAATTGAGTGGTTTCATCCACACTCAACTCTAATCCCAAAATCATATCTCAGAATTTTCACAAAGTTAAATGAGACACCTGTACCAAGAAATCATGAGTTTCTTCCGAGAGATCGATTTCACGATTCTAGCTGTTTGGATTACTTTACGAGCCCACAAAGCATACAAGGCCGTGTGGCTCAATGGCAGAGCGTCTGACTACGATGAAGTAAATCAGGAGGTTGCAGGTTCGACCCCTGTCTCGGTCACAGTTTATATTTTTGTCGTCCTTCTATCTATAATATAGAAGCTATCTATATATTTACAACCACCCTCTCCTTTTCTTTCTTTTTTTTGTTGCCTTGAGCAATTGCGTTGTTCAATGTTCAATTCTTAGTAGTACTTGGCTCCTCTACGGCATCCATCCGACATAGTACGGTGTATGTGAGGGAATAGCAACGTTCTAGTCAAGATAATTGGCCGATAATCGAATACGAAGTAATAATGCCGTCATTGCTCGGCAAGGTATTTTCATCAGGTTGTAAGCCTCTTTGATCCTATGGAGTATAGCAAGTGAAAATTCTTTCGGCCGGAGCTAATCTAGAGCTCTGGTGCAGCCCACCACTTCCAGAAAAGCATTCCATCTACAGCTTACAAAAAAGTAGTAGTAGCTTTCTGCACGAACCCCCGACGATCCTTGGTCATGGTGATACTGGCAAATGAAGCTTTGATTGGCTGATAGCTAGACGATTGGTAGGACGTAAGAGTCAATTTCACGCCAATTGATACTAGGTCGGCCTCGTTACGACCTCTACTTTGATTGGGAACCACCTCGCATGTTCGTGGTCGACTTCCGCGGGACGCGCTTTTTCTGTTTCCTAAGCACAGGAGCTCGTAATCAGCATGACGATTTGGCTTCTTCTCTGCTTAGTGGAACACGTTCATCCAGCTATTTGATCCGAAACAACCATGCATGTGTATTTACCCGCGCGCCGATAACAGACCAACGCCGGCCGTGCATGCGGGCAACACGCGACTCTCAATTGAATCGCACACAATCTCCTCGTACAATTACCGAAGCATCGCTAATGGTGGGTAGAAAGCAGAACGCGTAGCCGATGAATGAAGCCCTCCTCCACCTCAGCCTAACAAGTTGCAGGGCTGGCAAAAACTAGCCTACAAAGGCCGGAGCCCACACATCACACACAAAACGGGAGAGCTTCCGACGATCCACAACTTGATGGTTCGCCCTATGGCAGACGCACACATGCAATACGCCGATGCAATGGGACGTTGCTGCAGAATTTTTCATAAAATATACCTGTATACTAGTCTAGTCCTCCGTACAAGTACTAGTATACTTGTATTGGAGTGCTCGTACTTCGTACATGTACAAGTAATACTTGTAATGTTGCGATAGAGAGTCGTGGGGCCTTCCTTACCCATCCGACGGCGAATAAGCTCTCGCCACACTTCGGCGGAGCAAACTACGAGCCTCGCGAGGCCGAGGAAAGAGAGAAGAAGAGGACGAAAAGTCGGCCTGTGTGTCTCTGGACTGCAGTTCATCCTTGTCCAGCGGTGAGTAGATTTTCTGCTCTCGCTTATGCTCATGCATCACATGGAGGCCATTGAGAAGCTTCATTGCCACTTGGCAGCTGTTGGATTGGCCTGTTTTTGAATGCCAACGGCATCATTCCGCCGACTTTTCATCTTCTTCGGTGTTGTTTGCTGTACGGTGGTTGGGCCGGATCACACACTCGATCGAGGCTGGTCTGTCGAATAGTCAACGAATCGGTGATTGTAAAAGTTTTTTTTTTTTTAACGGATTATTAATAGCCACTTGGAGGGTGGAGTGAAAAAACGCTTTCGTCCGTTCGGAGTGATACGGTAGTATTCAACTTAATATTTAGACTCTGACGGGGAGTATGAAATACAGTCCGCCGCAAATAGCTGATGGCTCATCATCATCAAGACACCGAGCAAAGAACATGACAATGGCCCCCCTGTTTTGCATCCACCATGTAGTTCAAGCAAAGCCCAATCTAAACTCGGTGACAGAATAACGTTAGACGATTATTCCCAGACCAGGAAAAGTCTCCGTCAACATAACGTCTAGTTGGTGAAAAAACGGAGCCGCCCTTGGAGGAGATAACGGACGGACTCAAAGAATTGCATATCATTCACGGAATAACTAAAGTTCCAGCACCAGCGTCTCTCTTTAGTTCATTAACCCGTAGCCACAAGTGGAGAGAGTCAATGATAAGTCTTGGTTGAAAAAGTTTTTCTTCATTGATTAGCAAGCAATGTAAGGAGGCGATTTGTTCAAGCAAACAAAAGAGACAGGGAAGAAGAAGCAGAAGAAAACTCCATGTCAATACTTAGTTTTCTGCTGGCCCCTGCTTGATGCAAGACAAACTCAAGATGTCCAATTGTCCGCGTCACAATTTACGCGGATATTTACTTTCCAGCATTTGCGCGAGCAATTATTTGAAAACTTTTTATCTCGCGTAAACGACGGATAGATGCTGATGCTTGTTTCGTATTTATCGAAAGCCTCTTTCGTTGCCTCTTTCGTCAGAGGCTGAATTCCACCCGACGGGGCAGGTTAACACGAAGGATTGCAATAGGCTTTACGAAAACAATATAGTGACGCAAGCATCCGGAAAATTTCTCGATATTGCAAACACATTTGAAGTGAGTAGTATTAACAGTATCAACGAAGTAATAACAATACAAGCCATCATTCTGTCAGTCTTCAGGCTTTTTTTTAACAAGGAGTTGATTTACTGATGGTATTGTATTGCAACTTTCAACCTTTATAGTATCAAACAATACATACAATCTCAACCGTAGACACTTTGGCCGAGTGGTTAAGGCGATGCCCTGCTATCAATTGGTATCATAGGCATTGTGTTCGCACGCGCAGGTTCGAATCCTGCAGGTGTCGTTTTTTTTCGCTTTTCTTTTTGTTTTAATTCTACACAGTCTCTAATCTTATACCATAACCGACCTCTTTCTCGGCCTCTTTTCCACTAATTGGTATTTTTTTAGCCCCATCGTCTTCATCTTCATCTTCAGCGGCTGCCCCTCTTTCTTCCCTTCTAGCTAGCTATGTTAGTCTTCTAGTCAATGGATTAGTCGGGCTCTTTTTGCTGGGCTCGGGAAAGCCATGCGTACTCTTACACACAAACAGAATTACAATGGGACTTTTGATAGCTTAACAAGGGCATGAGCTATAGCTCTGACAAATGGCACAGCCGTCCAACCCTCCCCTGACCGATCTAATGCAAGGTACGCAGAAAGTGAAAATACCGCTCTCCATAGGGCGAGCAAGTTGGACAAGGTGCCTTTGCGTCCTTTTTCGGCTTCGACCATTGAAGTTTGCATGAAGCGCATCGTCGGTATCTAGCTACTCCTTCATTGAAGCTACCGTGGGGGCGAATCGTGTTCGATAAAGATCTAGAGTTGAGGCTTTGAGATATATCATTACTGACAACGGAGTAGGGCAGGCATGGTACGATATGCCGGGGGACCGAGTAATCCTTCAGGCACCATCTCAAGTGGCGTTGGTCCCAATTGGCCAGCTGAAAGTGACGGCTATTGAGCTTGCATACAAGTACACGCTTGACATGCTCGAGGTCTGTGTTTGGTACCGAGTAGACACCCAATGGGCACCTCCACTATCAACATCCTTGCTGGAGTGCAGTAGCTCGCAGTCCGAAGCCACAACTGCTGTACTACAAGTAGCCTTTCCATCCTGGAACACAGCTTGTCACCGAGTGGAGTTTGGTAGAACTGAAAGGATTCATCGGCGTGAAAGTGCGCCGTCGTTGGGACGTCTGGATCCTGCATCACCAATCAAAGACTCTCTCATTGCAGAGTTTTTCATGCTCCTCTCGTTGTATAGACCAAAGCCCATCTTTTCATATAAGCCACCAATTTTGCCAGAGACAGAGGATTGCTGCACGAATGCTTTTCGATATCACATTACGAGACCACCACTCCGAGGGCACTATCATGGGGTGCCTGCAGAGAGTGTATTACCATTGCGTTGTATCACAGGTCTATTCTCTGTGTTGTGTTACGCCCCAATACTTCCGATGACGGCGGTCACAGCGTAGTGCCTCGACGTTGGGTTCCCTGG
The DNA here is from genome assembly GCA_015266385.1 of Trichoderma oligosporum. Taxonomy (NCBI): domain Eukaryota; kingdom Fungi; phylum Ascomycota; class Sordariomycetes; order Hypocreales; family Hypocreaceae; genus Trichoderma; species Trichoderma oligosporum. The sequence goes on along the minus strand of JACBYL010000881.1, from coordinate 2,769 downwards.
AAAGAGCAATTTAAAAAAAAAATTAAAAATTTGAAGGATCCAGTAGTCACAAGTAGTCACAAGCAATGCTACCCTAACTGCCACAACCCTTTTCTATGAGACTCAATTCATTCTCGGCAACAAATGGCACACCCTATGGCATCAACTTACAAACCTCTTCGGCATCACGGCTCTATAATTGATGGCTCCATAAGCACTTCCACAGATAGCATCAAGTCTTCTAGTACAAAACAGAGTTTGACTACTGCCAGGCACAGGGTTTCTATCTAATTGTAGGCTGCAGTCCTTTCAGGGGTGCATTTGCTGCCATATTTCTGGATTGACCAACCACATGGCAGCCCTGTCTGCACCTCCACTTACCCATTTGGTACGAAACTCACCTACTGCTTGTATATACATGCTCGTACAAGTAGTAGTCCTTTTGTACTGACAGGATCCCGTTGACCACGGCTCTTTGTCAAGGTGGCCCTCTTACACTTGTGTATAGCTCTGGTACGCCAATCAATAGACTCTCACAAAGGGAGACATGTAGCCCGTCTTGAATGCATACAGCCAGTCAGAAACCACAGCAGACGGCACGGACCGGAAGGACACAGCACTCACTACCCCGTGTGAGGAGACGAGGTTGCACAAACATTACTGCCAAGCTAGATGGTTGAACAACAGCCGGCAAGGGCCTCGGCTAGAGCTGCAAGTTTTCATTTTGGATGGTCAGAGATTTGTCACAAGCCAGATAAGAGTGACCATTTCGGAATCACAAAAAGCCACAACCCCAAGTAAATCGAATTGCATCAGGGACCGTAGCAGCACTCTCCATTCCATTTTCAGATGTTATCCACAAGAAAGCTATCAGCAGGGCGTGTGAAAGAATCTGTAAGAGTACCTACTCCGTACCTATCTTACATTTACTAGTAGCCAATGAAACCTTAAGGAACAAAAAGCCAATCGGCTATACAGGCAACTTGATCAAGCCCCCCTCGGGGAACTATGTATCTTGAACAACGCCAACAACGGCTCCAAGACCACAACGTACGGAATTAATGATCATTCAACCAATGTCCATTATGATTGAACATCCACAAAAAGGAAAAAATATTGCCGAGCTCAGGTAGCGTCGGACTCTAAAGATGCCTCCATTTCCTCCCATCAATCCGAGGAAATCTCGGTTCCAAAAGAACATACGGCCACTAATCAAGTAACAGTATTGCTACTACAAAAGTACACCGTACAAATTTGCAAGTGTCACCACCGCAGAGCCCAAGTTTTATTTACCGACAGCGGGTAAATTGGTCGTAAATACAAAGTATACAGCCATCAAGGGAACGGACTTCTCGCTTTAAAACAAACCACCACTACAAAGTACTCCTCCATACACTTACAAATCAATTTTTTGAAAAGAAAGAAAAAGCCCTCTTCTCGCTCATGTGGAGAAAGGAATTAAAACGTGGCATAGAAGAGCTAAAACAAGATGTGGTAGACGCTAAATTAAAGAGAGAGAGAGAGAGAGAGAAAAATTTAAGCAAGTTAATCGCCTCAGCGGGGCGGAATGACAGATGAGGCGTATCGCTTCTTTTGGAGTGACATTTCCCCCCTCTCTTTTTTTTTTTTTTTTTTTTTTTTTTTTTTTTTTTTTTTTGGATGGTACAGTATGTACGGAGTACGTAAGGGGAGTATGAAAAATGTATGTACGTATGTGTGTATGCATGGAAGTTGTGTTGTGTAAGTTGTGATCAAAGTGATGGCGCTTAGAACCTGGGGCCCCTCACGGGTAGGCTGTGGAACGACTGAGTTGTTAGGAGAGGACAACAGATTTGAAAACCCAAAGTCGGTCTATTCTGTTGCAGTATTATTATCAATTGATTCGGGTTATATAGTTGGTATCTATTCAGAACTCAATACTAGGACAAGTTTCCGGTGTCCTAGGGGACGTTCCAAGCGTGTGGCGTACATGACTTGAAAATCTCTCGTATCAGATATAGCCAATAGACACACTGTGCTACTACAAGTATTCTGTATAATTAAACATCAAAGGCACAGCCTAAATAGGAATTTGCAATTACAATCAAACTGCCATCGCCCAAATTCAACGCATTATCCCGAGTGGCTTTAAATGCTTTTCTCTCTCTCTGTGATACTACCAGCCAACACTCAATCGCGTGCCTTGGTGATACTATTGTGCCATTTACCATACATACTATGGAGTACATGTGGTTTATAGAAGCTAGTAATTAGGTACAAAACTACAAAACGAATCTCCAGACGCGTCCAGAAGTTTCCGCCAGCGTGGTAAGGGAGCCCCAAGTCCAGGAAGAACCTAGCAAGCTAAGCCTCCTTTCCCCCAAAGATACAAGGATTTGTAGATGCCTCTAATTGTAGTACTCCGTATAGTATCGCATGCTCCTGGGGGACGAGCTTACTAAACTTCTAATGCTGAGTGGGAAAACGTGCTGCTACAGTACTCCGTATAACTGCTTGTATTGTTAAAATACTCTCTCCGTGTGAAAACGTGTGCATTAGCGGAGTAATCTATTTCGTGCATCAAAAGCACCCTTTCAAACATCATACCATACATACATTCCACTTTTGTCCAATGCTACTCAGACCAAACGTTTAGAACACAACTACTGCTATTACTTACAAGTACTACTGTACTCCGTACATATCATATAGAATTAATAGTAGTACCATAACTTTTACCTCGCCCGTCTCACGATGATATGATGCTCTGGCGTTTTTTAAGTTCGGGCGGGACGGGAGCGCCGCCGCGGA